>JAVCKV010245836.1:0-15512 GCA_032274145.1 Herpochondria borealis | reverse complement strand
AGTGAACTCGTGCTGAATCTGCTCCGAGTGATTGCTGCCGAACGAGATGAACTCTATGTGGCACTTCAAAACGAACAAGCCAAATCTGCCACGAATGCAGCTTCGGCTGTCGCTGTCTATCCCACACATCATCAACCCCATACACACCCACACCCACACCCTCACCACCATCCAGTACAAATACATCCCCATCCAACCGAAGCCAGCCAGAATGATCAAAATGAGATAGAAGCCCAAGCGATCTTTATATTGTCCCGGCACTCCCAGCGTGATGATAATCACAAGAAAAAGGAATGGAATATTGGAAAGCACCTCGATGAGACGCTGCACCCCGAGGTCAAACCAACCTCCGAAATACCCCATCAAAAGCCCAACCGTAATCCCGATGAAATAGACAATCGGAATGTAAAAAAGGGCAGCTTGGAAGTTCACCTGTAAGCCCCCGTAAAGATTCGCGAGAATATCATTCCCCTGAGAAGTCGTGCCCAGCGGAAAAGCCCATTGCGGATCTGAAGGTGGATAGCTGACATCGTATTCCTGCATTTCCCCTCCCGTTAAGAAATCTTCCAAAGTTCCCTCTCCTTCCCAATTCACCGAGCCTTCCACGAGGTCGCCATCCAGGTATGTCGCGCTGTAGACTCGGTCGTTTTGCTCATTCCACCCTTGCACGTCGCCTTGGCGGATTCCGTTCCGGTAAGTGTAGCGGAGGCGCGGATCAGCGGGGCGATCTATGCTATAAAGCACGGTTCCCAGCCCACTGTATTTCTCATCCTTTGGCGAAATCTCCTTAGCCAGAGCGCTGATGGTATCTCCGGTCGGCCCATAAGGACGCAGCGGCAAAATCACGGTGGCGTCGTCTTTTTCTTCAAAACTCTTTTTGAGAGCTCTATATTCCGGAGCGAGATCTGACAGGCCTTGGTCCGTCACCCCATAGTCTTTATTTTTTTCAATGACACGAGTGAAGGCGGGGAAAGTCCACTTCCCGTCATACTTCACAGCGAGCGCTTCCGTCCCCACAACCACCTGATCCAGCGCAGCAAAGCAACCTAAGACGATCAAGATGAGGAAGGAGTAGTAGCCGCGCTTGATTGCTTTAAATCGCTGAATCTTCCGCACCGTCACGGGGTTCGGAAGACCGCTGGTCATTTTCTGAAAGATCAACCAAAGCCCGACTATCCCAAATACTGCCGCCGTGATTTCACCCGCGTATTTGATCAAATTTGACATCCAATCAAAGGGCATCCGAATGTCCCCTGCGGTTTCCGAAAGATTATAGCCCCAACTGATGGTGGGTAATTTAAGACCGTAAGCCTCAGCCACGATGCTGAGAATCGCAGCTACAATTAAGAAAAGACCAATTCCAAGTTTCATGATAATTATTGGAATTTCACCCGGGGATCGATCAGGGCGACGATGATGTCAGAGAGAATATTACCCATGATCATGAGGAATGAAGCAACCGTAAGAGTGCCCATGATGAGCATTTGGTCCGGAGCCTTGATGGCACGATATTGGAGCAAACCGAAACCTTGGATATCGAAAACCGTCTCAATCAAGAGACTCCCCGAAACAATGATCGTAATGAGTTGGCCCAAGCTCGTCGCAATCGGAATGAACGAATTCCGGAAAGCATGCCGGAAAACCGCACGCCGAAAGCTGACTCCCTTCGAGACCGCAGTGCGGACATAGTCAGCAGCGAGATTATCCATAAGGTTATTTTTCATCATCATCGTGGTCACAGCAAAGGCTCCCACAATATAACTCAGGAGTGGTAAAACGGTGTGCCACGCCAAGTCTTTGACCTTACCTGCGACGGTCATCGAATCAAAGTTCTCCGAAGTCAGCCCCACCATCGGAAAGATCGGCTTGGTCACCCCGAAATACACCACCAGCAGCGCTCCCAGCGCAAAACCCGGCACCGCATACCCCACAAAAATCAAAACCGAGCTCAGATTGTCAAACGCCGTCCGGTGCTTAATCGCCTTAATGATCCCAAGCGGAAGACAGACCCCGTATGTAAAAATCGCGGTCAAGATCCCAAAGTAGAGAGCCACCGGCATCCTCGAAATGATCAAGTCCAACACGGGCTCGCCATAAACATTCGATCGCCCCATGTCTCCCTGCAGAAGTCCAGAAATGCGCGACTTAAAAATCACCGCACGCGGCAAAAACTGATCAAGTTCTTTCTGAGATTCCTCGTCACGAATCAAGTGGGCCTCAAGTCGTTGCTCCGCCGTTTCATAGCGAACCTCCCAGCCCTCATTCTCAATACTCTTCCAATCGCTACTCGGTTTTCCCTGCTCCGCATACTCCGCCCACTCGATCTCTCCTCCTTTTCGCTGAACCACCACCGGACGCCCGGTCCCAGCGAGACTGATGAGAACTTGAGTCTTGGGATCCTCGACCAAGCTTCCTCCAATTGTTTCCTCACTCACCTTCCCATCGAAACTCGCTGGTTTGAAATCAGCCTCGCTGTGCAAGCGATCTCGCGGGTAAAGCCCCAACCATGTCAGATAAGCCAGAGAAATCGGCTTGTCGTAAAGATACTCCCGCTCGAAGGCCTCGATCTGCTCGTCACTCAGCTTACTTCCCTGTCCACCTCCTTGACCGCCGCCTCCTCCTTCACTCGCGCCAGCGGCCGCCGCCGACAGCTCACGCTCCAAAGGACTCCCCGGCATCACTCTCGTGATTGCAAAAACAAGAAAGGTCACCCCCAGCACGGTCAGCGGGACCAGCATTAAGCGACGGAGGAAGTAGACTTTCATTTCAGGGTAACAGCGTCTTTGACGCACAGAGTTTTCCTCCTATTCACTCCTTCATGTCAAACCAAAGTCATCGATTGTAAAAATTCATTCCCTTTCTGCCGTTTTTGTCCAAGGTTCCGCCGTGCTTCGGACCACCCTCTTTTCCGCCCTCGCCAGCCTCTTGTTCGTTTCTTGCGAACGGCGATCAGACGTCGAGATCGCTAACGACGAGAACATTCTCATCGTCGGCAACAGCGGCGAGCCAAAAGGCCTCGACCCTCACCTCGTTTCGGGAGTGATGGAGTCGAATATTATTCGAGCTCTTTTCGAGGGTCTCTGCGTTGAAAATCCCGCCAAGGACAACTCATCGCTCCCCGGTGTCGCCAAAACTTGGATTCCCTCAGCGGACTTCACCGAGTGGATCTTCAATCTCAATCCAGACGCGAAATGGTCCGATGGAGTCCCAGTCACCGCGCACGACTTCGTCTTTTCATACCGCCGCCTTCTCTCACCCGATCCCAATTGGCCTGCCGAGTATTCCGAAATGCTCTACTTTCTCAAAAACGGAGAAGCTTACCACCGTAACCACTTCGGCAATATCCTCTGCGGCAACGATCCTGACTTCCCTCTCGCTTGGGAGATCCTCAAGGAAGCCAACTTCGGCGGCGAACGCACTCTGAAGCTCGAAAATTTCAAAGGAAAAGAATTTTCAAAGCTCGAGGGAGTCGACCTCAAAAAATTGAAGCCGTATCTTGCCGAAGGCGAATCAGTCAGGCTCGGTAAAATCACTGCGAAAGAGGTCAATCTTTCTGACCTCACCGAAACTGAAAAAATTATTTTTTTCAACGCCAAGGGGATCGACAAATTGAACAAAGAGCAATTTGAGGCTCTGACCAAAAACACCAATCTCATCAAATGGACAGAGCAAGTCCCCGAGGACGTCCGCCAAGAAGTTATCAAACGCCTCCTCGCCCACCTCGAAGCCAACAAGCCCAACCTCTGGGACAAAGCACAAGTCGGCGTCAAAGCAGTCAATGACTTCACCCTCAAAATCAACCTCCGCGGACCTGCCCCCTTCCTACCAGAAATCACCAAGCACTACACTTGGTATCCCGTCCCAAAGCACATCATCCTCCGCTACGGAAAAATTAATACCGCCTTTGCATCGCAATGGACCCGCCCCGGCAACCTCGTCTCAAACGGCGCATTTAAGCTCAAAACCTGGCGAACCAATCACTTCATCGAGCTCGAGAAAAATCCGGAATACTGGGAGGTCGATAAAGTCTCGCTCGACGGAATCCGCTACCTTCCCATCAAGAATTACTACACCGAAACCCGCATGTTCGGTGATGGCCAACTCCACATGACCTACACCGTTCCTTCCGAGCTCATCCCGATGGCCAAGGAAAAATACCCCGACCAACTCCGTCAGGAACCCTACGTCGGAGTTCGTTTCATTCGCGTGAACACGCTCAACAAGCCATTCGATAACCCCAAGGTGCGCCGCGCCTTCGCTCTCGCCATCGACCAGAAAGCGGTCTGCGAAAAAATTCTCCAAGGAGGACAAACCCCCGCCTCTGGAATCGTCCCGCCTTTTGGCGAATACAAAGTGCCCGACGTCATTCACTTCGATCCCGTCCAAGCAAAAGCCCTTCTTGCCGAATCCGGCTACGAATCCACTTCCTCCTTTCCTGAGATCAGCCTTTTGACAACCAACACTGACTCCGGACTTCGTGAGGCTGAAGCGCTCCAAGCAATGTGGCAAGAGCACCTCGGAATCAAAGTCCGCATCACCCAGCGGGAATGGACCACTTACCTCCAAAAACAATATGACGCTGATTACGATCTCTGCGTCGCAGGCTGGATCGGGGATTACCTCGACCCCACCACCTTCCTCGAAATGTGGGTCGCCGATGGCGGAAACAACAATACGGGGTGGAGTTCCAAGGAATTTGAAAACTTCCTCAACAAAGCAGAAAATACCGCCGATATCACAACCCGCATGGGCCTCCTCTCAGATGCTGAACGCACCATCCTCAGCGACACTCCTGTCCTTCCTATTTACTGGTATACTACAAACTACCTCATTCGCCCTGAGGTCAAAAACTGGAATCCCCTCCTCCTGAACAACCACCCGTTCAAATTCGTTAAAATCGAAAAATAATCACCTTCTCCGATGCTCAAAACCATCCTCTCCCGCGTGATCCAGACCATTGTCGTGGTCTTCCTTCTCGTCACCTTCGTCTTCTTCGCCATCCGGGCCATTCCCGGCGATGCCTTCGCCAGTGACAAGGCGACTTCACCCGAGGCCAAGGCTGCCCTAGAAAAACTCTACGGCCTCGATAAGCCCCTCCCCGTTCAGTATCTCAATTACTGGAAGAACATCATCACCGAGGGTAATTTCGGTGACTCCACCGCGATGAAAGGGCGCAAGGTCTCCACCCTGATCGCCGAATCCTTCCCGGTTTCGCTCAAGCTCGGCCTCCTCTCCCTCGTCCTGGGAATGGGCATTGGCATTCCCCTCGGAATTGTCGCGGCCCTCTTCCACAACAAGTGGCAGGATTACACCGCAATGGTCGTCGCGATGGCCGGAATCTGTGTCGTCGCCTTCGTCCTCGGCCCCATCTTCCAACTCTCGATCGCTCGCCCCCTCTCATGGCTGAACGTCGCAGGCTGGAATCGCCCCTCAGACATCCTCCTCCCCGCAATCACCCTCTGCTTCGGCGTCGCAGCCTACCTCGCCCGCCTCACTCGCGGAGGAATGCTCGATGTCCTCTCGCAAGACTACATCCGCACCGCCCGCGCCAAAGGAGTCCCAACCCTCCAAATCATCACCAAGCACGCCCTCCGACCGGCCCTCATGCCCGCAGTCACCTTCCTTGGGCCAGCATTTGCCGCCATCATCACCGGGTCTTTCGTGGTCGAGAATATCTTCCTCGTTCCCGGCATGGGCCAACACTTCGTCCTCGGGATCACTTCAAAGGACTACAATCTCGTTCTCGGTCTCGTCCTGTTCTACGGAATCTTGATGGGCATCGCAAACCTCCTGTCCGACCTCGCCCTTATCTTCATGGACCCCAAGCTTCGTACTTCCTGATCTGTCATGACTCCCGCTGAAAAGACCGTCAAAAGCGAAATCCCGGTGGCCGAAAAAGGCTCCAGCCTCTGGGCCGATGCCTTCGTCCGCCTCAAGAAAAACAAGCTCGCCATGCTTGGAGGAATCATCGTGATCCTCATTCTAATCCTCTGCTTCATCGTCGCCCCCATTCTCGCCGCCATGGGATGGGACGCCAATGGACAAGACCTCAACAACCGCTTCGCAGGAGTCGGTGGAGAAGGCAACCTCTTAGGAACGGACCAACTCGGCCGCGACCTCTTCATGCGCGTTCTTGAAGGTGGGCAAATCTCTCTTCTCGTCGCTATTCTCGCCACCTGCATGACCGTCACCATCGGCGTCATCTACGGAGGCATCGCAGGCTACGTCGGAGGCAAGGTCGATACCGTCATGATGCGAATTGTCGATGGCCTCCTCGCCATGCCCTTCCTCATTATCGTCATTCTCTTCCGCGAACTCATCACCGGTCATATCGACCAACTCGCCAAGTTCCTCATCGATGACTGGGGCTGGAATGACAACACCGTCCTCCGCTTCGCCAACCTCATTCCCCTCACCATCGCCATCGCACTTTTCGGCTGGCTTTCCATGGCCCGCATCGTCCGCTCCGCCGCAGCTTCCCTTGCGAAGCAAGAATTCGTCGAAGCCGCTCGCTCACTCGGACTCAGCCACACCCGTAT
Source organism: Herpochondria borealis (assembly GCA_032274145.1). Taxonomy (NCBI): domain Eukaryota; phylum Rhodophyta; class Florideophyceae; order Ceramiales; family Ceramiaceae; genus Herpochondria; species Herpochondria borealis. Next base: position 8,973 of record JAVCKV010245836.1, on the reverse strand, counting down.
TCTTTTCCGCCACATCGTGCCCAACATGCTGGGACCAGTCATCATCTACGCGACCCTCACCATCCCAAGCTTCATCCTCACCGAAGCCACCCTCAGCTTCATCGGGCTCGGGATCGAGCCTCCCAACTCATCCTGGGGAAAGCTCATCCAAGAAGGGGCCAACTTCCTAGAAACCAACGTGACCGTCCTCGCAATCCCCGCCGTCATGTTCTCGCTCACCCTCTTCGCCTTCAACTTCTTGGGCGACGGACTCCGCGACGCCCTCGACCCCAAGGCCTCCAAGGACTGATCCTGCCTGCTCTCAAAGCGGCATCTGGTAAACGACATAGACCCACCCGGTGATCAGCCCATTGTAGATCATATGGAGTACAATGCTCGATTTGATCGATCCCGTGCGCCAGGTCAGCCAACAGCAACCCAGGCCGAACACCCCGGTCGAGAGCATTCCCCATGCGTCATACTGGGTATGCACTGCTGCGAAGAACACCGATGAAATCAGGGCCGATTTCACCGGCCCCAGCCTCCTCGCGAGCCCGAGAAAAAGAACACCTCGGAACATCACTTCCTCAAAGATGGGTGCAAAAACCACCCCATTCATACCGTCATAAAAGACATCCCAGGCTCTCGGATGAGCGATTAAAAAAAAGTCTGAAGGATCAACGACATCACTCGTCGCCCCCACCCACTCTTGCAGTGACTCATAGAGCACCACCACGCAAAAAACACCAACCACGGCCCGCCATCGTATCGCCTGCCCCAGCCCAAAAACCCTCTTAATCCCACTCCATGAACCCACCAACGCAAAAGCCGCGATACTTGCAGCACCTGCACGCCATAGAAAACTCGAAAGTAGATCTCCCCAATCATCACCGAAGATCAAATACAACCAACCAACCGCCGCATCATAGACAAGATACTCTGCCAGCAAATGCGCCAGAAACGCTACCGCCAAAACCGTCAATGGCGACCAAGCCCCCGTAACCCGCCAAATCCGCCCCCCCAATTTCCAGTCTCGACGAACCATCCACAGCGCAAAAAACGCGCCCCCAAAAGCAGCTATCCAAGGCAACCCAACCAGAAAATGACGCCTTAAAAAGGCATTCTGCTCGTCCTCCGAAAACACCTCGTCACCCGTCGCCAGAGCACTTCGCAGTTCCACCACTCGCTCGCTCGCCAAGTGGTCTGCTAAAATCACCTGAAGCTGCTCTACCATCTCCTCACGTTCTCCCTGACCCGTCCACCACTCCAAGAGCACCCCTTTGTCCCGCCCCGCCTCAAGCAGGAGTATCTCCCTCTCCACATACCGAAGTTCCCCCTGCTCCTCACCCCATTCCGCATAGTCACCAGACGAGGCAAAGTGCAGTAGCGCCCAAAACAGACCAATCCCTAGCGCGAATAACCAATGACATTTAATACCAGTCAGATGACGAAATCGGCGAACTTCCACACCTGAAACAACCGTCTATGCACCCAGCGGTCAAGCCCCGACCACTCGTCTCCGACGCCAAGTCATCGCCGCCGCCACCAGCAAAAGCAGCCCAGTCGATGGCTCCGGAATCCCCGGGATCGAAGGCACCGTATCCTCGCCAACCTGATTCAAGTCAAACGCCTCATACTGCTCCTTCCGCTCCAAAACAACCGCCGCACTAACCTGCGTCACCAACTGATACTTTGCCGCTCGCTCAGCGACACCACCACCCAACGCACCCTCAGCAGCCCCCCGATCCGTCTCTTCCCAAACCCGCCAACGCGCCAACTGATCCCACACCCTTTTCCCTTCAGGCTTGCTACCCTCAGGCATCGTCCGATAGCGATAGCTTCGCCGACTTCCCTCGACCACCCTGATCAATTCCTTCTCCAAATCTTTCGGGCTTCCCGGCCTACCTGCCGAAGAAATCGGCACCGCCGACTGCAGCTGCTCCAGCAGACGATTCGGCCCTCCAGACAAATCCATCGTCGAAATTTTCACGCGATGAAAACCACGCTCTAACAATTGCACCAAGCGCTCTGCTTTTTCCAACTCAACCGGCTGTGCTCCGTGCAACCAAATCAACTCATCCGCTGCCTCCTCTGAAGCCACCTCCACCCCCCGCAAAAGAGCGGCAAGATTATCCTGCCCACCCACAAATTTCGGCTCCTGGTCATTCTCAAAAACACCCTCCTCCGCCGCATAAATCACCCGAACGGCAATCCCACGATTCATCAAAACCTCAACGGCACTTCTCAGTGAATCACGCCATTCCTCAAAATATCCTGACCCATCCACCACTAAAACCAGCGAACGACTTCCCGTCTCATCAGGCAAACGCTCCCTCACTAAAACCCGTTCATCATCCCCCGCAAACTGATCCTCCGTCCACACCGTTCCCGCCTCCTCCACTCCGTGACACGCCACAAAGGTATGTCGACCCGTCAAATCATCCAGAGCCAATGCGCCATGAGTCTCACGCCAATGCCCCGCCTCTCCCGCACCCGAAAGCCCAGCCATCGACATTTCAACATCCCCCTGCACCCACACCGCCGTTTCAAGCTCATCCCCGAAGGCAAAATTCTTCTCCACCAACCTCGGCAGATAAAGCCGCCCCTGCCCATCCAGCGGAGCCGTCACCCCCACCCGGATCTTCATCTTCCCATTCGCGGGCACCGGAAAACACTGCACCATCACCCGATCCACGCCCACCCAGCGAACCAAGACCGGATCCATCTGCCGTTTCACAATCGATTTATAAGCAGCCGTCACTTTCGCCTTCGGGCCAAAGGCAGCCTCCTGCGGCTCGCCCTCCACCCACAGCGTCAATCGTGAAACCACTCCGCCCGGCGGCAGCAGCACCTGCATCCGCGCCTCCTTCAATTGCTTTTCCTTGTTATGAAATTCCATCGTCCACTCCCAATAACCAAGACCACTGGCCCCATCGACATGACCATCTAATCGCGAATCAGACATGTCCAAATTCTGCACATTTGTCCCCACCTCATCACCGCCCTGTCCCTGATCAAATCTCCCTACTGAATTCTTCCGTGACGACAGAAACGAATCCGCCCCCTGCCCAAAGGCACTCTCACCCGTCACTCGATAATAAAACCGACGCCGAAAAAGCACATCCTCTTGCTCCTGCCGCGCTCCCATTGCGAAATCCACCACGAGCGCCATCTCTGTCATCAGCCCCGAAGTATCCTTCGTCGAAAACCCCCAAATCCCCTCGCGCGCCATATCGCCGAGCAGCTCCTTCGATCCCCAATCTCTCACCAAGCTGGGATCATTTTTAGCCAGTCCATATCGCGTCACGTAAGCGGGCGCCTCCACCAAAAACAACATCAACAAGCCAACCCCGATTCCATAAATCCAAGGCATCTTCCTCCGCCGCCCACCAGCGCTCCGCCAAAACCCCACCCCCGCAAAAATCGGGGCGGCCGCAATCACCGAACAAACAGCCGCAATCGGTAACACAATCAACGCCCCTCCAAAACTTATCAGCAATCCATGCACGAATAGAATCATCACCGTGACGATCGCCAACCCCGAAAGCACTCCCCAGTAAATCGCCGGAACCAGACCCGCTCCCAGTAAAAATACAAACCAAGACCTCTCCCGCCGTTCAACTTCCGATCGCTGCCCCACCCACGCTAAAACACCCACCCCAAGTAGCAAAACCAACTGCGGCCAACGCGAGATCGGATCGAATAAAATCTGACCAAAAATTCCAAAAACTGCTTCCACCAGAATAATCAGGAAAGGCCACGCTCCCAAAAAAAAGCGGCTTTTAAAAACACGTAACCATCCAAAGGGAAGAAAAGACAGACTCGGCTCCACCTCCCCTTTCTCGGAATTCTCTCGCACTCCAGACATCCCAATCTCCCCGAGAGCCGCCTCCAAATCGCCCGCACCCAAGGCCCTCCCCAGCGACTCTGACTTCATTTCCAAATGAGTCTCCACATCCTCCCTCACCTCCCCCGGATCCGCGCCCTCACTCGCCCAACGGGACTCATTACGCCAAAACCAATCCTCGAGCAACACGCCCGCTTCCCTGCTCATCCAGTCTCTTGATTTACTCTCCATAACTAAATTTTTCTACTTCTTCCGAATCTCCCGCACCGCCCCCTGCATCTCATCATAGTAACTTTTCATCGCCTTCGCCCGCGCCCGCCCCGCCGCCGTGAGTTGATAATACTTCCGCGCCGGACCGCTCTCGCTCTCCACGAGATGCGACTGCAAGACCCCCTGCTTCCGCATCCTCGAAAGTAGCGGATAGATACTCCCCTCGCCCACATCCAGTCCCTTCACCTTCACCAAACGCCGTACCAGATCATACCCATAGGTGCCATGCGCATCGACCTCGCCCTCCATCGCCGACAAGACACAAAACTCCAGAATCCCCTTCCGAAGCTGCACGGTCCAATTATCAAACGAAGCATCCATTACTTTGAAAAACTCCTCTCCACAGATTCTTCATTAAAAGAACGGGAAGATCTCAAGCGCACAAAACGCCACCAATGCCGCAAGCAAGCCACAAAAGAGAACAACACAAAAAGCCCGGCTGCCCCGGCCTGATGAAGATGCTCGCTGTATGACTCCCCATCGAAACCTCCCGAAAATTGACCCCAGATCAGCAAGGGACTGATCACCATCACCACCGTCATCATGAAAGAATAATGAGCCATCCCAATCAATGCCACCGCCGTAAAAAGAAATGCCCGTTCCTTCTCTGCCCTCAGACGCGGCAAAATCAAGCCACCCAAAAGCCCCGTGAGAAAAATAAAGAATAGGTCATCGTCAGAATAAAATTGAAACGCCCGATACAACTCCGCCGATGCCCAAACCTCCGAAAACGGAATCTCCTCATTCGAAAACTCCGTCCGAATCGAAAAACCAAACTGATAAAGCCCCAAGCTCACACAAAGCACGGTCCAGTAAATCAGCGTTTCTCGATCAATCTTCATCATTTCAAGTGGTTCCTATTTCTCCTTTCGGAAGTAATGACTAACACCCACTACCTTGCATAGCAAGTTAGTATTCAAAATTTAGAGAGGTCGCAATCCAATCTCAACCCAAACGGGTTTTAAATCCGAGTTTGCCCTAACGCCGAAATTTATCCTTACCCTCGCGGACTAAAGCTCGCGGATTTTCAGATCCTTCCAAGCAACATCAAAGGGCCCACGCTTACCGACACCATGGACCTGAAGACCGATGAAGCCTTTCGGGTAGGCCTTATACTTGGCCTCGTCGACCAAGTCGGAAATCTGCACCCCGTTGATCCAGACTTGAATCCGGGGGCCCTCCGCGAGGATACGATACTTGTTCCACTCGCCATCCTTAAAGTGCTTATGCGGCTTAAGGAGCGCCTCGGGAGTCATCCAACCACCGCAGGCTTCGCCATAGATATAGCCCGATTCTGCCCCCTTTGCTCCGCTGGCCTCAATCTCGACCTGCGGCCCATTCACCCGACCTTTCGGAGTATTGCCCTTGGTCTGAGACCGAATCATGACCCCGGAGTTCAACTTGTTGTGAACCTTCACTTCGAAGGTTAGATCAAAGTCACCGTAGAGTTTATCGGTGCATAGAAAGGAATTGGGACTGTCCTTCGCGGTCTTACCGACAATGGTCCCGTCCTTCGCTTCAAAGGTTGCAGTGCCGTTGTTTTGGCTAAATCCCGTGAGATCCTTTCCGTTGAAAAGCTTGACCCAACCCTCCTTCTTTCCTTCTTCATGGTGATCGGCGGCAACTGGGAGAGCGAGGCTGGCGGAAAGCAACAAGGCTTTTAAAAAACTGTTTTTCATAGTGATAATCTTCTCATGAATACGGTCGAAGGATCTCAAAACTATCCACATTTCCACCCTCAGGAAATCACCAAATGAACCGCTAAGATTATCAGAATCGCAGCAAAGATAAGATCTAGAGTTCGGCCCGATTTTCGATATGCCGCTCTTACTTTTGGGATTTGAAGCAACCAAACCCAGAGACACCAAAAGAGGAGGCCTTGGCCAACTACGATGAGCCAGAGAGCAATCGGCCACCAATCCGGTCTCGTGCCAGCGAGAAAAGGCGCCACCACACTCGCAAAAAACACGAGCGCCTTGGGGTTCAATAAATTGCAAAACAACCCACGCAAATAAGGACTTCTCTTGGGAACAACGACCTCTTGGCCGCCTTCCGGTTTCTTCAACAAGCCAATCGCAAGCCATACCAAATAAGCCGCCGCCACCCACTTGAACACGATCGCCACGGCCCCACCTTTCGCTAGAATCACCGCAATCCCGCCGATCACCAAAGTGGCGTGCACGGTCAATCCCGTGATAATCCCCAGCACCATCGACCAGCCAGCCCTCAAACCCTCAGCAAGCGAAGTCCGAGTCAGGAGCAGCATATCCGGGCCGGGACTAAATTGCCCGATCACCATCACGATCGAGAAAGCCAACAACTCACCAATCATTGATCGAAGTAGTGCTTCATCACCTCCATGACCCCGAGACTCCCCGGGTTCCCGGCAACTTTCCCGCCTCGGTTTTTCACGAATTCCTTCACCTCAGGCAGAGAATTCGAAGGGCAACCACAAGCTTCACAGATTTCCGGCTGAAGCATGCTGAGGTCGTTGTGGTTATCGCCAACCGCCAATATCTGATCGGCTCCGATCCCCCAACGCTCGGCAGCTTCCAGCAAACCCGACCCCTTGCGGTAGGCCTTGTGACTGAATCGAAGGTAGATGCTATTTCTCTCGAAAGTTAGGTCTCGGTGCATCGATTTTTCCTCAATCATCTTCTGGATAAAATCCATCTCCGCAACACTCTCCGCGACAATCCCCGCCGCATCGCCCTCGACGGAAATCCAACTCGCCCCTGTCTCGCTTTCCACAAATTTGCGAATCTTGGCCAGCGCCCGCTTACATTTACGAAAAAGCCGGTGATGGTCCTTTTCGCAGTTGCGATTCCATTCATCATGCGGAACCCAACGCCCGAACTGGCCGGGAAAAAAGATCTCTCGTTCACGCACCACCACGAAGTCAGGTAGAAAAGGAAATTTAGCCTCGTTCAGCCCCTCGATGAGCTGATGGAGCGAGCGCCCGGTCGCGATTCCCCAAGCTGCGCCATAAGTCGAGCGAACCCACTTCAGGCATTCAAAAAAGCCCTCATCGACCTCGGAGGGGCTTTCTTTCAAGACCAAGGTGTCATCAAAGTCAAAGCCAAGCACGGCCTTCCAGGCAGGTGGTTCGGGCAGGATACTAGGCACAGCAGTAATGAACTAAACTTCGTGCCCCTTGGTCAATCCTCACCTTATTCTTCCACTGGAATAGCAACCGGGATGTCATCTTCCTCAACAGGAACTCCTCTTGGAATATCGTCTTCTTCGACCGGAATCCCTCGCGGAATCTCGGCCTCATCATCAGGAACCGGCACTGCCACCCCCGGCTTCACCAGCATTCTCACCACCGTTTTATCAGGGAGTGTTTTCCGCATTTTAATATCCACCCGGCGGTTGGCAGCCTGAGCATCGAGATCACCTTCTTTCACGATCAGCTCTGACTTGCCGAAGGCGCGCACGATGATCAGTCTAGGATCGAGTTGGAGAGACTTCACTAACCAGTCCTTCACCGCCTGACCTCGTTTTTGCGAAAGCTTGAGGTTGAATTCCTCACCGCCAACAGAATCGGTGTGCCCCTCAACCCAACAAAACATCCCCGGATTCCGATCAATCAACTGCGCCACGGTCAGCAAAGTAATCCGAGCATCATCACGAAGAGTCGAACTGTTGAAGGAAAAGAGAAGGTCACTCCCAATCGTCGCCTTGTTTCTCTCCAGATCACCGGGCGACATATTGGCATAGGCCGTGAGACCGGTGTAACCCTTGATCGCGCCTGCCGCATCGCTCCCGCCAGCCCCTTTCAATTTCCCAAGATCCTGCACAATCTTGTCTGGATCCAAAACATCAGCGAGCGGAGTGCCATCATCCACCACGATCTGCCCCCGTTTCGCCTCCGGGAAATCAATCTTAATCTGTCCCGGATCCGGAATATCAGGATTCACATTGGCCCCAACCGTCGGCGTCAAAAGCTCGCCATCATCAGCGCCCGCCAATTCCGGCTTCTCAATCCGCATCTCAGGAAGAGACATCTCTTCAAGATTCGTATTAATATCGATCTCAATATTCTCAAGCTCGGCAATCGCCGCCTCAGGATCATCCACGAGATCACTATCATCGACCGGACGCTCCAATTCCTCCTCGTCAGGCACTTCGGCCACCTCCTCGGGCTCGGTCTCCACCGAAGTGAGCCGGACCTGACGAGAAACCCACTCGGTCGGTTCCGAAATTTCCGTGCGATAAAAGGTATTACCAGCCATCACCAAGGCCGCCACATGGATCATGAGTGCTAAAATCACCGCCACGAGGAAATACCACCCCATCCCCTCCCGGCGTGGCGGGGTGTAGGTGCTGGCGGTTTCCCAAGAATATTCGTGGCTCCTCTGTGATCACTATAACGTTACCAACACAGGGTGCAATTCAACGATCTTGGAGATTTTTTCTGTTTTCCTCCACCTATCCCCCCTAACACCCCTTCGTGAGCTGCTCAGTTTCAGGGATAGGAATGGCCGGATTCGGCACCGTTGGATCAGGTGTTTGGAAGATTTTGGAAGAACACGGGGGCCTCATCGCCTCCCGATCCCAAAACAGCGCCTGTATGGAAATTAGAAAGATCGCCGTGCGCGACCTCTCTAAAAAGCGCGATGGCAACGCACCGGCCGAGCTTTTCACAACCGATCTCATGGAGGTCGTCAACGATCCCTCAGTCGATATCGTGGTCGAGCTCATCGGCGGGACCGATGCCGCCTTCGATCTCGTGGCCGCCGCCCTCCGTGCCGGCAAGCCTGTCGTCACTGGGAACAAAGCCCTCCTCGCCGAGCGAGGCACCGAGCTATTCGCTCTCTCAGAGGAGCACAACGCCTCCATCCACTTCGAAGCCGCCGTCGCCGGAGGCATCCCCA
>JAVCKV010245725.1:0-15512 GCA_032274145.1 Herpochondria borealis | reverse complement strand
TAAATAATCTTGGGCGGCCTACATTCTTTACAGTTGACAGAAACCAAGATCAGCTACTCTTAGATTGGTTTTCGAAGAGACTTTAAAAAATGAGTATCTTAGCTTTCGAGCTCGATGCGACCTCTCACAAACTTTGTATTGTTTGTGGGCTTGGTTTGTTGGGAACGGCCATTGCGCATGAATTGGCTCTTAAATACCCGCAAGTTGATCGCAAAGACTTTTTCTGGGACAGCCCTGACTCATTAGTTGCCGAAATTCAAGCGGTAGCCAGTGCTACACAGGTTGAGGCGTTGGAACTTGTCTGGTCTGCTGGCCGCGCGGGTTTCTTCGCTCCTCAGAATGAATTGGATATTGAAGTGTTTTTTTTTACACAAGTCATCGGCGAATTGAAATCAACTTTCGGGAAAAAGTTGTGCGTTAGCTTGCTAAGTTCGGCTGGAGGGATCTATGAAAAGGCTGGCTTTGTTACAAGCATCGATCAAATCGCACCTTGCAGACCTTATGCCTTTGCTAAACTTAAGCAAGAGGGGTTTTTACAGAATAACGATATTAGACGTAGAGTTTATCGAGTTTCTTCAGCGTATGGGCTGGGTGGCTATCGCCAAGGGTTAATAAAGACCCTAATAGATAATGCTAATTCTGGTAAGTTGACGCAAATATATGCGCAGCAAAATACTTTACGGGATTATGTTTATACTCGAGATGTGGCTCGAATACTCAATCACGATATAGAATTCGATGTTGGCTACAGCATCTCAATACTAGCAAGTGGGCGAGCTATAAGCATAAATACGCTTCTCAATATGATAAGTAAAATTACTCAAACAGTCCCGAAAGTATATTTTTCGACAAGAACTGAAAATGAATCGGACATATCTTTTTCTACTTCGCTAGTCAGAACGGGGCCAAACCCCACCTCGCTTGAAGAGGGTTTAAGGCTTCTATGTAAACAGTTAACTTTTTCATCTCATAGATAGTATGACCAAAGAAAAAGTATCTATATTCGCGAATGATAACCTTAAGTACGGACTCTCTGTCGCCGTGTTTGTATTGGTGCTCTTTTTTATTAAATTAGCATTTATTTGGTTCGAGTTGGTTGATACTGAACGCGGAGATGCTTCGGTCTATTTTTATAAGGGAGCAATAAATAAGACACCGTATTTTAGTAGTATGGCGCCGTGGTTGAATATTCATCCGCCTTTGCCTGAAATATTAAGTGGTTTATTGTTTTCGATTTACAAAAGTAATGTTGTGATGCCAGCGGTTTCTTTTGTTCAACTATCCCTGATTGTGTTGACTGGTATTTATGCTATATCTTCAGGCGTGTTTTACGCTACCGTTAAACAATTGTTTAACCCTTACGCGGCCTATACAGGAACATTATTTTTTGCGTCGGCAGGGCTATTACAGATAGTGACATTGAATGGAAATGCGGAGGCTTTTGCTCTGCTTTTTTTCATGCTGTCTATTTACTACTTCTCGATATATATGGTGCGTTACGAGGCGTATCGGACTCTATTTATGTCTGGAGTATTGCTGATTTTGGCCTCACTATGCCGTACCGAGGTACTTATTCTTATCCCTATTTTATGTTTAATACTATTACTGAAAAAAGGGCTGCGTATAAGCGTTACTTTTGGACTTTTAACCAGCGCATTTGAGTTGATGAAAATTGCAGCCAAGTTATGGCTGTTTAAGGGGCAGGTGATTGGCTATGAGAATATGGAGCAAAAGTGGCACGTAACCGAGAAGACATTTGATTATGTTGTTTCTGAGAGCCCCACGAGTTTATACATCTATACAAGCTACAACGCATATTTTTTCTTCGCGATCATTTTCGCCGCTATTTTTTTGATTTTTAACTGGAAAAATAGCATCGCGTTGGTTTCATTCTTGACGTTCAGCTTTTTCATTGGATATTTCCAATTTGTTGGAAGAATTCCAAATCTTGAACGGTACGGTTTTTTTCAAGTAATATGCTTTGCTTTTGTTATCACCAGTGTTTACTCGAAAGTGTATAGCTTTCGATTAGTAGGCCTAAGGTTGACGGCTTTGATTTTTGTGATTTCATTGGTTGCTGCGAGCTTCAATTTTTACTCGGCTATGGTTGATCGTGCATCAAGGTCGCCACAAGAAATTGTTGACACTAGAAAATGGCTGACAAATCATACGGCCCCTGAGGATTCAATTTTCATTGATTTTATGTTTTATTGGAGCTGGAATCTAAGACAACATTTGGCGGCGGAGCTGAAGGCGCGAGAGCCGAACTATTTCCCCCGCATCTACGATTACAGCTATGGAATGGATTCAAGTTGGACTGAGCGCGATCTAGGCTCGGAGTTGGATTGGCGCGATCTGGATGTTGAAACCACCGCGTATTACAAGGACGTTTTGAGAACACCGATTTTCCCTTCGAATTCAATTTCTTACAGGGTTAAACAGAGGCTGCTTGCTGAAATATTCATCGCAACCAAACGACCTAAGTACTTTGTGATTCCCATTAACAGCTCAGGTATTTCTCCGCACATCAGTAAGAGCTTTATAAGAAATAAACTAATTCCATTGTCCGGCGACGCTAAGTTCGTAAACTTGGAGTATTTTAAAATGGATATACAACTAGAGCCAGTACATAGTAATGATGGAGTTACAGTATTTTTAGCTCATTATTCTAATTTAAAAACTAAGAAAACCCTATTCAAAGGCCGATTTAAAGACAAAGTTTTGGATATTCCTATCAATGAACTGAACTCCGTTTTTGTAGAGATAGGATTAAAGGCAGATCAATGCGTAAAGCCTTTAATCATCAAACGCAAAGGTAAAGACGGTCTTTTTACGACATTTAGCTACTATCATATGTCGAGAGGTGTTAACACTCTTCCATTGACAGAAGACTACTTGTCTCCTGGCAAAATTAAGCAAACTAAGTCAAATTTTCTAGGTTTAGAGTTTCAAGCAGTATTGGAGTCAGAGAGAGTATTGGATGAATGTGTGGACATAATAAGTGTTTTTTCTTTAACAGACCAATAACCAAATATGTTTCGACTCTAACTAAGAGTGTCAATTATTTTGAATGCCCGAAAGTTTGATGTTTGTAATGAAGCACTCTCGCTCTTGTGATGGTTGCTTACTGTAATTGGTGATGTCGATTAACTTCTCTAAGGAGGGCGTGTGATTTGTAAGGTATAATTAGAACACAGATTGTTGTGCGCTCTAGCGAATCTAATTAGAGAGCATGAGAACAAAATTGGGTTCCAATTATGTCGGTGAAACCGGTTATAAATCAAATGCTAGGTCGATTGCTAATGTGCATTTTCACTTCCAAATTTCTACTGAAATCGGCGCTATCGGCGCTTCGTTAAATGATTTTCGTGACGTAACACTTAACTAGGCACCAGCGAGCATATGGATTGGAAATTTTATAAGCATCAATACCATAACTTTCTTCATGCTGAACGGAGGAAGGGTGGTTTTTGGATTTTTTGGCTGGTCGTAATGTCATTAGTGCCAGTTCTTGCCTATGCATTACTTGGGGCTTTAAAGTTATTGCCCTCAGATGGTCAGATGCCCAGATATTTATACATCATGATTGGCATCACTCTGTGGTTGCTGCTATCTGATGCATTGATCAAGCCCGCGAACTCTGTTAACCAATATAAAGGGTATTTTATACGACGAGAAATAAGTATTTTCACGTTGCTGACAGCATGGTGTCCTGAGAGAGTTTTGGCGCTGATCGTGCAGCTTTTGCTTTGTATGTCGCTGGCAGTTTATGAGGCTGGGGTCCCGGTAATAGGGGCAGTCACATTTTTACTGTTGGCGTTAATGGGCTTTTTGCTATTTCATTTGCTAGGGCTGATCGCCGCTGTAATATCGCTGATGTACCCAAACTTTAATACGTTTATTACCGCTATCAACCGTTTCACATTGTTTATCAGTGGAGTTATTTTTCCATTGCCGGATGGTGAAGTTACGAAGTATCTGGAGTTAATTAACCCTTACTATGTGTTTATCGACAGTGCTAGGTCGTCATTGTTTGGAATTCAAATTAACATGACGATAGTTTTGTCATGGGTTCTTATCTCGATTATTCTGTGCCTAGCCTTAATTAATTTGTTACCGAAAGTTTCATCAAGTGTGCGTGAGTTTCTACAGTGATTGAGCTTGAAGTAAATGAGATACAAAAGCGATACGCAATCAACTCGCTTGATAAGCGTAAGAAGCTTAGAAGGGATGTTTTTGCGAGCCTGTTTGGAACTGCCAAATCGGAAAATGGGGTGCAATACAGAACGGCTCTAAAAGGGATTAGTTTTGCAGCAACCCAGGGAGAATCGGTGGCTTTGATTGGAAAGAACGGCGCAGGAAAATCCACACTACTAAAAATCATCGCGGGAAATATGGCCGCCGACAGTGGTTCGCTTAACATTAAGGGCAAAGTGGGGGGGCTAATAGAGTTGGGTGCGGGTATGGATAAAATGAAGTCCGGTCGAGAGAATGCTCGTGAGCGCGCGATACTTTTAGGGGTTTCGGGTGCGGAGTTGGCTGGGTTCATAAATCACATTGAAGAGTTTTCTGAGCTTGGAGAGCAATTCGAAGACCCTGTGAATACGTACTCAAGTGGCATGAAGGCGAGGCTTGGTTTTGCTGTATCTGTGAGCCTGCCATTTGACATTATGATTTGCGACGAAGCGCTTAGTGTTGGCGATGCTAACTTTTCGGCCAAGTGCCTGGCCAAAGTTAACGAGCTTAAATCAGAGAGAATTTTTCTCTTTGTTTCGCACTCTATGACGATGGTCCAACGGTTTTGTGATAGAGGGGTTGTGCTGGATGGTGGAGAGATGGTCTATTCTGGCGACGTGTCATCAGCTGTCGCGCATTACGAAAATGAAATCCTCAATATTACCGCCGCAAAATCTGAAAATGCATCTCCTAGCCAAAAAGGATTACGAGCAACGGCCCAAAAGACAAAGTATTCTTTTCTTGAGCCAATAATAATTAATTCACAAAAAATTGAAGATTGGTCCGGTCGGGTTGATAGTGGGGCAGGGGTTGATATTGATTGGCAATTTACCTTGAAGAATCGCAATCCTACCCAGCCGTACCGATTAGGCTTTCCTGTCTTTTCGATGAAGGGCGATATGGTTTTTGGATGCTCTAATGAAGACCTTTTAGATGTTAATGCGAGTCACGCATCTGGACAATTGCTTATACCACGGCACGGTTTAAATCCAGGTGTGTACCACGTCGTAATGGCGCTTCATGAGGGGATGGAGCCTATTCTTCGTCAGCATATTGGTGAAATAAAGGTGGATTCATGTGGTACTCCGGCTTTTGGGTTTTATAATGTGGAACATAGTTGGTCAGTCGATGTAGGGCTCAATGAATAGAGCGTACGAGGAGAAGGTTTAGTGAAGAAATTTGGTGTTAAAAATATTGTTGTTTCGGGACTGAAGCTCGATCTTCTCGATAACTCTCATGATGAGCTTTGGTATAGCAAAAGGGAGGCAATTGAGGAAGTTAATTCCAAGTGGTATGAGGCGCTAAAAAGAATGGGTGTCAAGACGTTAATTGATGTAGGTTCAAATTACGGTATGGTCGGAGCCATATGCGCTCAAACAATCAAAGGAATTCATGTGCTAGCGATAGAGCCAGATCCAAGGCTTGTTCCCTTAATTGAAAGTAATTTATTACAAAACAATGTGGAGGGCTTTAAAGTGATTAATGCGGCAGTCACTGAACACTCAATTGGGCGCATGGAGTTCTCGCTAAATCCTAAATCCACTTTGGATAATCGAGTAAGCATGGATGGCTGGGATAAAGTATTCGTGCCTGGAATAACGCTCGACGAACTATTAGATAGAGAAGAGATTGAGTTTCCGCTTTATTTGAAAATTGATACACAAGGTTTTGAGCGCAGTGTGTTTAATGGAGCGGAAAAATTATTAAAATCCTCTACAGAATGGGTAATTAAAACCGAATTCGCGCCTCACTGGCTTGAGTCTCAAGGTACGGATCCAGTCGAGTTTTTAAATGAATTATTATCGAAATACCTAATATGTGAAAGCCCTCTAAGGTACTTGTTTTCAGCGCGAGGAGACATTTCCGAATTCTCCCCCTCACTCAGAAAAGCGGATTCAAAGGAATTTGTCGCCTATGTGAAGTCGTTAAATATTCATCAAAAAGGCTGGGTCGATTTGATTGTACAGCCTCGTGCTGGGGGTGTTCTGGGTTAGTAATAGCGGGCTTTAGTCATGCTTAATGTAACGTTTTATCGGTGCTTGCCCATCGATTGATTTTCCTTTGATTTGTTACAGTCTAGGTGTGCGCTCGGCTCATAATTTATTTAGGTAAAAAATATTGCGATAATGTATGATGCCCGGATAAATTTAACAGTGAATAGTGTATGAATTAGTGCTGAGTATGTTGGTTACAATTGTAATAAGAACCTACAACGAGGAAAAATACCTTTCGGATTTACTAGAAAAAATAGGGTGTCAAAGTACTCCTGATTTTTCTGTTGAGGTTGTATTGGTCGATTCCGGCTCTACTGATCAGACAGTCAAAATTGCTGAAAGTTATGGTGCAAAAATCGTCACAATTCTTAAGCGTGACTTCACCTTTGGGCGTTCACTTAATTTGGGTTGTGCAGAGGCACAAGGAGAATACCTAGTTTTCATAAGCGGGCATTGCATTCCGTGTGATAATAATTGGTTAAGGAATTTGGTTGCCCCATTAATGAAGGGCGAATATGCATATACCTACGGACGCCAAACTGGCGTGGATTCTAGCAAATTTAGCGAAAAGCAATTATTCAAAAAATACTTTCCTGATGAGGGTGTCGGAGTGTCTAGTAAAGGGATTTTTTGTAACAATGCAAATGCAGCAATTAACGCTTCTGTATGGTCAAAATACCGTTTCGATGAGAGCTTAACTGGGCTTGAGGACATGGCTCTCGCAAAAATCATTGTTAATAATGGGTTTGAGGTAGGCTATGTTGCTAATTCATCTGTTTATCATATTCATGAAGAGTCTTGGAGGGGTATCCGTTATCGCTATGAAAGAGAAGCTATTGCACTTCAGCAAATCATGCCCGAAGTGCAGGTGGGTTTTCGAGACTTTTTAAGATTTTATCTGAGCGCACTGTTACTGGATTTCGGAACTGCACTTCGTGAAAAATCATTTGTTAGTAACTTTAGACAAATATTGATGTTTCGGTTGATGCAATACTGGGGTACGTATAGGGGGAATCATGAGCATAGAAAGCTAACAGAAAAACTGAAAGAAGAGTATTTCTACCCAAGATAGCGATCAACTAACGTTTTATACTATGAATATGAAAAAGCCAAAGAGTATTGTTGCTTTACTTCCACTGAAAGCTAATAGTGAGCGAGTAAAAGGCAAAAATTTTAAGATGTTTGCAGGTAAGCCACTTTATCGTTGGATACTAGATTCATTGTTGTCCTTGGAAGAAATAAGTAAGGTTGTTATTAATACCGATGCGCGTGACATTTTGCTGGAAACTGGGTTGCGTGAATCGGATCGTGTCTTGATTCGTGATAGACGTCCGGAGCTTCAAGGTGACTTGGTTAGCATGAATCTCATTTTAGAGGATGATATTGAGAATGTGCCAGCAGACCTATACTTGATGACCCATACGACAAACCCTTTGATTAGCGCAAATACTATCAGGTCGGCTCTGTCGGAGTTGGGTCGCGATAATGCTTATGACTCCCTTTTTACCGTCAATAAGGTGCAAACTCGTTTTTATAGAGAGGACGTATCACCGGTAAATCATGACCCAGATAATTTGCTTCGGACTCAAGATTTGGAAGCGTGGTACGAAGAAAATTCATGCCTATATCTGTTTACGAATGACAGTTTCTCTCAAACAAAAGCCAGAATAGGTAAGAAGCCTTGTATGTTCGTCACACCATCACTAGAGTCTTTTGATATCGATGAGCCCGATGATTGGACAGCTGCAGAAGCTTTAGCGCTTTACCATAAAAATTCGAACTTGGATTAATAGAAATGAAGTTACTTGTAACATGCCCACCAATGCTGGGAATGAAAGAACAGTTTTTACCCAAGCTTGAGTCTATTGGGGTTCAAGCCCATTGCCCTGAAATGGTGCAAACATTGTCCGTCGAGGAGTTGGTTGAACTTGTTCCTCAATATGATGGGTGGATTATCGGCGACGACCCTGCTACTCGTGAGGTCTTTGAGGCGGGAGTGAGAGGGAAATTAAAGGCGGCTGTGAAATGGGGTATTGGCGTGGATAATGTTGATTTCGCGGCATGTGAGGATTTGTCTATTCCCATTACAAACACGCCCAATATGTTTGGTGATGAGGTCGCTGATGTGGCTATGGGGTATGTTATTGGGTTGGCTAGAGAAACGTTCTATATTGATCGAGCGGTCCGAGAAGGGCTGTGGCCGAAAAATAGAGGAATTTCGTTGCGTGGTAAGACTGTCGGTCTGATAGGTTATGGCGATATAGGTTATAACACTCGAGTTCGACTTGAGGCAGCTGGAATGAATGTGGTCGTTTATGATCCTGCTTGTAGCAATTTTGTCGCGAGCTCGTCCTCTTCGTTAGAGGTATGGCCTGAACGAATCGCAGAGTGCGAGTTTCTTGTTTTCACTTGTTCATTGAATCAAGCAAATTATCATATGTTGAATAAAGATATCTTAGGTAAGTGTAAAAAAGGTGTCAGAATTGTCAATGTCGCTCGCGGGCCATTGATCGATGAAGTTGCCCTTTTAGCCAGTTTGAAATCTGGACATGTTCATTCTGCTGCACTTGATGTGTTCGAGAACGAACCACTTAATGTAAACTCTTCACTTCATGATTTTCCGCTATGTATATTTGGGTCACATAACGGCTCAAATTCTTCAGATGCGGTAGCTCGGACTAATGATATCGCTCTTTCAAAATTATTAGGATTCTTGGGGGTAAATAGTGATTTTTGATCCTGGGTGATCAATAATTAAGCACTTTAAATTCTCCTCATTTCCGCGAATACTTTGTTATTGAGTGCTTAGTTTTTTGGGATCTTTGATAACCTTTGATTGTAGAATGTTAATCCAATTTAATTAGAGAAAACTCGGTAGTTTGTCGATGCAGAATGGTCAATTTTTTATCAAGATCGGCGATTCAAATCATGAAGGTACACTTGAATGACGCAGCTTTAGCAAGTGTGTTAAAACCAGTTGATGGTTTCATATAATAGTTTCTGCTCAGAAAACTCTCGATAGATATAAATGAAATTATCTGAAATACAGCTAGCAATAAAGTCCGGTGATTCTGTTTCGCCCCTTGAGTTTTCTGCTCTTTTTAACAATGGAGTTGATTATCCTGATGCCTTGAAGTTAAGGAAACTATGGTCACTTAACCAGCTTGGCGAACAAAACAATTTTCACAATACTCGGAATATTCGATTGGCTGTTACCGGCTCCGGGACGCTTGATTATTTGTCTGACTGTTTGAAGGATAGCCTTACGTACCTGGGTTATACAGTGTCGCTTTTTGTAAGCTCTTACAATAATTACGTTCAAGATTTGATGGATCCGAGTAGTGATCTTTATGAGTTTACGCCTGACTGTGTGGTTTTCATTGTCGACAGTTCGACAACTTGGGGGTTGGCTGCAAGCGTCCAGGCAGATGGCGGAGAATCAGTCTTAGGCGAGATCGATACTAATTTGGACTTTATCGCAGGTTTATTAAGACCTTTTTCGGAGGGTGGTTGTGATGTTTTTATCACTAATTCTATTCCTGAACCTATTGAGTCACCGGGCCCGATAAGGCGTAGCTATTTGCAATCCTCGTGGCACTTTGTGCAAAATTGGAATAGTAGAATAGAGTCATTAAGCTCATCTGGCCTGCGTGTTATTGATGTGTGCTTTTTAGCCATGAAGAAGGGTTTAAATGGTGCATTCAACTTTAAGCAGTGGTACGAAACCAAGTTGCCATATGCGCTTGATTTTCATGCGGATGTCGCGTCATTGATTTCTTCTGAAATTGTTAGTCTGCGTTCCGCAGATAAAAAAGTGTTGGTTTTGGATTGTGATAACACCTTGTGGGGTGGCGTTGTCGGTGATGATGGCATTGACGGAATTGAAATCGGAACAATAAGCTCGAGAGCGCAGGCATTTCAAGGTATTCAAAAGCAGATAGTGAAACTCAAAAAAATGGGTTTTTTACTTGCTGTTTCTAGTAAAAACGAAGAAGACTTAGTGTTGCAAGTATTTAAAGAGCATTCAGATATGATCCTTCGAGAAGAGGACATTGTTTGTTTCAAAGTTAATTGGCGTTCGAAGGCTGACAATATAGCTGAGATAGCTGAAGAACTAAATTTAGGTCTTGATAGTTTTGTATTTCTCGATGATAATCCGGCCGAAATTTCGATTGTGAATCAGTTCTTACCCGAAGTTGAAACAATTTTGGCATCTTGTGATCCTGTTGAGACTTTAGAGCAGCTACATAACGCCAAGGTTTTATTCAGAAGATCAATAAGTACCGATGACCTTGGGAAGACTCAACAATATTTGGTCGAGAAAAAACGCAAGAAGCTTGCTGCATCGGTAACAAACTACGATGAATATTTGGCGAGCTTAGAGATGAGTGCTGAGATTGCTCCGATAACAGATGCGACAGCAATTCGGGCATCACAACTCATTAATAAAAGTAATCAGTTCAATCTGACGACAATTAGAAGAACTGAATCAGATATATTGGCATTAGTTCGTGATCCCGCGTGGGGTTGTTATACCGTGCGGCTTCAAGATAAATTTGGGGAGCACGGAATCATTAGTGTTTTGCTGGTTGAGTTGGTAGAGCGGAAACTCATTGTAGAGACGTTTGTAATGAGTTGTAGAGTATTGAAGCGTGGAGTAGAGTCGCTAATAGTGAATTTTTTGAGCGAGCTCGCAAGTTCAAAAGGCTTGGCGATGATTGATGCCACCTATCGCACCTCTTCGAAAAACAAAATAGTAGAAATGCTATACGAAGAGTTAGGTTTTAATAAGGTCTTCGACGAAGATGGCGAAAAAAAATATGAGCTGGAATTATCCAGCTATGATTTAGCGAATTGTTATATACAAGTTGATGCTAGTTACTGAGATGAATATGAATATATTAGAAAAATTGCAAGACGTGTTTGAAGACGTGTTTATGGATGTAGAGACACTTAGTCTCGAAACGACTGCTGATGATATTGATGAATGGGACTCGCTTACCAACGTAGCATTGATCGTCAGTATCGAGAAAAAATTCGATGTGCAGTTTGCGACCGGTGAAGTTGAGCAACTTAAGAATGTTGGAGACCTTTGCCGCTCTATTGAGAGCAAAATTAGCTAAGGTTATACATAGTGAAAACTAGAAATTATGGATTTCTAGCCATCAGTGTTTTGCTGATTCTATTGCCACTCTACAGCTATTTACCGTTTTTCGATCGCGCCAACTTATATAAGACTATGGACGCGAGACGCAGTATTGAGCTGGCGCACTATAAGAGTATATTTAAAGATAAGGAGCCTATTACAGTCGCTTTTATCGGTCTTTCGTCTATGTGGGTAGGCGTAGATGCGAAACAAGTAGAGCTTTCTTTAGCGGAGGACGGATTCGCTGACCCCAACGTTATCATGTTGGGAGCGAATCACCCTGGTGAAGATTTGGTGTATGTGATGGCTCGAGACCTGCTCGAGAACCGTTCGGTTGACTTGATCGTTTTATCTAACCCGAATCGAAAGCAGGAGCACCCTCATCCAATGCTTCATCGGCTGCTATCGTTAAAACACCACTCCGGTGTTTGGTCATCTTTGGACATTGCCGATCAAATTCAGAGCTATGGCTTGAGCGTACTCGGCGCCCCTTTTCAATTGTATTCTCTTATTAAACCTTCATTTGAACCCAAAGATAGAAGGAATCTATTGCGTAAAAACGGCTCGTGGATCAGAGGTAATGGCTGGAATAAAAGCCGGTTTGAGCGTTTTGAGCCGCCCCTTATAGCTGGTAACACAGAAAATGAAGTTAAACAGAATAGTAATAATATTGACTTCGAACCTGTATTTACAAACTATCAAACTGCGTATTTTCGCAAAACTGTTGAGCTCGTGCGCAGTCATGGAACGGCTGTGGCTTTGCTTGCCACACCCACTTGGTTTGATAGAGAGTCTAGTAAATTAAAGGTCAGAGTACCCCAATCGTTGCTGGACGATCTGAATCTGCCTGTGATGGGCGTGGTACCTTCTGAACACTTTCGAGGCTTATCTGAAAAGCAAATCGAGAAGCTTTACTACGATCGCAACCACTTTAATTCAAATGGCGCAAAATTCCACACCACGGCGGTGTCGCAAGATGTGAAAGGATTATTAGATGAGCTATAAAAAACTTTTTCGTTTAGTTCTTTTTATGGTTGCCGCGCTTTTATTAGTGTTGGGTCTCTATATTCCGGAAACGTCTATTCAGACAAATCTTATATATCAAGGTTTCTAATTACGATGGAAATTTTTCAATCTATCTATTTAGTTGTTGTGTATATAGTCGGAGCAAGACTGGTATTGCTGTTTCCTAAGGGTTTGTTAAGAGATGCATTGTTTGCAAGCGTGAATATAGCGGCGATTGCCTTTGTATATAGTTGGGGGCCTTACCGATGGGCCTTGATGTTCTACCTTATTATCGTAGTGTGTCATTATTTGCTGCTACGGTTCAGTTTATCTAAAAATCGAATTTTACTGCCCGCGTTGTTTCCAGTTGTGGTGCTGTTTCTTTTGAAATACCTACCTGATTCTGTATACCTTTTCTTTGGCGCAAATATTGAAGGCAGTTCAGGCCCAATTTTTGTGGGTATGGTTGGTATTTCATATATGGCTTTTCGCTTATCCTACCTTACGTCGGAAGTACGTAATTCGGCTGGTGGCATACCTAATTTTTTACAATATTCAGCGTACGCCTTTTTTCTCCCAACCTTGGCGATCGGCCCCATTAGTCGATATACCTTGTTCCGCGAAAGTTATGATGCACCAAATGATTTTGTAGGCATAGATGAGTCTTTATTAAGGGTGCTAATTGGTGCAGCCAAATTTTTGTTTCTAGCGTCTATTTTTAGCCAATTCACCTTCGATGCGCTATTGATGGACGGTGCTCAACATCACTACATCGAGCTTTTAGTTGCCTGTGTTGGGTTCTATCTATTTCTCTATTTTAATTTTTCAGGGTTTTGCGATATCGCTATAGGAATGGCTGGAATCCTCGGAATTAAAATAGAGGAGAACTTCAATAACCCATTTATTGCTCGTAACGTGCAGGATTTTTGGAGTCGTTGGCACATTACCTTAAATAACTATATGAGAGATATGTTGTTTACGCCGCTAAACAAACTACTAGCTCATAAATTTGGGGTTAAATATCTTAATATTTATATTATAGCTTCGCTGTTTCTTGTGTTTCTTTTGATTGGCGTGTGGCATGGTAGAGAAACACAATATTTGATTTTTGGTTTTTACCACGCAACAGCCGTGTCCATCATCAATGTTTACGGCCTCGTTTTAAAGAAAATGTTAGGCGTAAAGGGGTACAAAGCGTATATCTCTAACCAATATATTAGATTTTTAGGCTGCGTATTAACGTTTATTTTTGTTTCAGGCTCATTTCTGGTATTTGCTAACAGCCCAGAACAAATCACGGCTATTTTAGAAAAAATTGAGTTTTAGAAAAATGTATCCAAAGAATATTACTAAGGTTGTGGAGTCGATTTTAGAGGAATGGCCCGAGCACTCTAAATTTGTAAATAGAGGCGTGGGTGAATTGGGTGATACCGAGCTTGCTAGCTTGGAAGTCATTGCTGAGGCCGTGGTTTCATTAACCGCAGATGATCTAGGCTCCTATTCATCAGACTATCGAGTCATGTGTGGAAACATAAATGACGAAGAGTATTATTTTCGGAGAAATGGAACCTACCGTTTTTCTACTTACGATGAAGTAGCCGACTTCGTTTATCACAATGAAGGCTACATGACGACTTATATGAGAGGGCTTTTGGTTTCTCAGATAATGTGGACCAATCATGTCAGTGTGATGCATTATTATAAGAGTCAGTTTTTGGATAACTATTGTTCCGATGTTCAACGGCATGTTGAAATTGGGCCAGGGCATGGCTTGTTCATGCACTTAGCGCTAAACAGTGGGAAGTTTGAGCGCTGTGAAGGTTGGGATATAAGTGCTTCATCAGTTAAGGAAACCGAAGAAAACTTGATTGCGCTTGGCCATAAAAGTGATAGATACAGTGTTTATCACAAAGATGCGCTCAGCGTGGCCGAAGAGCCGAACTCCATTGACGCTGTCACCATAAGCGAAGTGTTGGAGCATACTGAAGACCCACAACAAGTACTTAAAAGCCTGTTTTCCGGGATGCGAGTGGGCGGTCGAATTTTTGTTAATATCCCGCTAAATTGCCCAGCCATTGACCACATTTATTTGTACAGTAAGAAAGAAGACATCATGGAGCAGGTAGAACGAGCGGGCTTTAAGATAATCGATGTTGACGAATTTCCAGTCACTGGTTTCACCTTAGAACGAGCGCGTAAAATGAGTGCGACAATTTCTGTGGTTTTGGTTGCGGAACGAGTCTAATGGCCATCGGAAAAATCAATCACTTTGGGGTCATTGTTCCGAGCATTGAAGAACACTTTAAAAAGAATATGTCTCACCTTGCGCCTAATGGTATGTCCGAAAAAATTCACGATCCGCTGCAAGGTGTGAATGTCAGCTTTATCGAATTTTCGCAAGGGGTTATTGAGTTGGTCGAGCCAACAGACCCATCATCGCCAATCAGCAAAATGTTAGACAAAAAACCGGCCATGTATCATCACGTCTGCCTCGAGTCGGATGACTTGGAAGCAGACCTCGAGAACTGTCGAGAAAACGGCCAGTTCGTGGTAAGTACTCCCAAGCCGGCGGTTGCTTTTGGTGGGCGGAAAATAGCGTTTGTAATGGGCCGAGATGGATTGTTGTGGGAGTTGCTTGAGGCCTCATGAGCGCTAACATTCTTTCTTTGATGTTGTTGCTGATGACCAACCAAATACACATCTACATCATGGCTTTAGTGTTGATTAAGGCGTCATAACTTGGCAGTCAGCACCGAGCAAGTTTCCGGCGCCATCATCGCTGGTCACGCATTTTTTTTCACCGCTATTATTAATACCATCTACGCCACCGATTAACGTAGATGTGCTTACCAAAAATGAGGAGGTTGCGTCTGCCTGGAGAGCGGTTTGCATGCTCTCAATTGTACTCCTTTGTACCAACATCTTTGTGCTTTTCGTGAGCTTTATAGCCGCGCCTTCAACGCCACCCATTTTAATGCTTGAATTCACAAATGTGGATGTCGCTAGGTCTGGGCCTTGCAAAAATATACCTGTAGGGCCACTACCAATTACCGTGGTAATCCCCCCTAAAAATAACTGAGTTCATAAGTAGAATATTCTTGTAATCTAAACGCAGGAGATTCTGCATGAAA
>JAVCKV010245614.1:0-15512 GCA_032274145.1 Herpochondria borealis | reverse complement strand
AACGATACTCCTTAACTTTGCAGCGCCAGTGACCGGTACGTAAAGTCATTTACGAGGGCTATACGGAGCGACGAGTTAAAAGAAAACAGACAGTCCAGTTCATGACGTACATGGTCGCCAGATGAAACTCCCCTCGCTTTTGCTCTGCACCGCAATTGTATTGAAAATGCATTGTAGGGTAATGTCCCACTCTTGAAAAGTACCATGTATTTTTGTCTCCTGCAAGTGACTGAATGGTCCTAAAATGAACACACGAACAAAATGCCCAGGGTGGAACCTGCTAGTCTGAATACTGTAGTATGCCGACGAGACAAAATGTTTTCCTCTTCGACAGCAACGTCCTTACTAACAACGTTGCCGTATACTTTCCAGTGGCAAGGTCGCTATTAGTAACAGAAACCTTGTCACTACAAATAAAAATTCTCGGAGCCAAAGTGAAATGCCGTTGTGTTTAAAGTCAATTGGCGTCACGCACTACTGTGAGGAAAAGTGAACAACAAGAAACTTGTTTTTAGCGTATTTCTCCGGTAAAACGTAAACCTGTATGTACACCTAGTACCGAACTCCTCCTACCTCTCCCTCTTTCCGTCAAGAGATGAAAACATACGAAGAATATGCCCCTTCCATTATCGCACGATGGTTGGGATAAAATGACAGATGACAATAGTAACGCTCGAATTTCTGAAAGACTTAATTACTGTTCGAACAGCAGGTGGTGGCAAGTATCTTTGACAAGATATCGGCGCGACACGTTCGGTCGTGTCGATTACAAAAGATTGCATAACCTAAACAGTAAAATTTAATATGCAATATTGGGTATGACTCTGATGGAGGAGTTGAATTGCATCAAAGAGTTCAAGGCCATTTGTGAGCACCGTTACCACAAAATGTTTTGAATGATACAATTAAAATGGATAAAACGATTAAACTTAAAAATTATTTGATATACATGTATGTAATGACATGGTACATTAAAGTAGTGTATTACCGAGAAATGTTATAAAATATTCATTAGTCCGGATATTAAAATAAAAATTTTGAAGATAATATCATTTTTAATTCTCGAAAAACTTAAATTTACAAGTATTGTTAAACATGCACCAATGGCAAACCAGTGACGTCCCACGAAAGCGCTAGACGTGTAGCCTGCATAATCGAGTGCTGTCAGGTATGGGTAAACTGTCTTCTTCGTCGAGAGGACACTACCGAAGGGTAGTCGTATGTCCTCGTCACTGCCCATGTGACACCCTCGTCCTCCCACCTCCAAGACCCACCCAAGATGCAAGCAGATCATGCATCTTTCTCGCCATAATGACACCGCGAGCCAACTGATCGTAGAGAGCATCCCATAATGGATAGCATACTTGCACGTGCGGCAAACATCCGCTCCTTACTTAAAGATTCGCCTCCATCCCATCATCCCCTGTAACTCTCCTTCGCTCATCCCACTACTCTCCAGACCCCGAATCACCGCCCCCCCTCACCCCAACAATGAAACTCATCCTCCCGCTTCTTCTACTGGCGGCCCTCGCTGCGAGCCCATCCCTCGCAGCCACCTACTACGAGGACGTTCCCGACATCCCGGCCCGCGAGCTCAAGAAGATTCGGGGATGGATCCGCGATCGCACAACCTCGGCCCGGCTCCCGTTCTGTTGGCGCCGCAGCTACGACCGCGGCGTTGGCAAGGTCCCTGGCCGCGTCGCCGACTGCCCGCCCACCTACACGAATAACGGTGCCACCTGCGGCCGCGGCGCCCGCAACAAACGCTACCCGTCCAAGGTCGCCAACTGCCCCTCCGGATACACGAACATGGGGCTCACATGCTACCGTGGCCCGTCCACCTACTGGAAGGGCTGCACAACTATCTTCAAGAAGTACCGCTGCCGCAGTGGGTACACTGACAACGGCTGCACCTGTGGGCGTGGCGCGCGCTCGCTCGGTAAGTCCAGCATGAAGTGCCCGACCGGCTACTTCCAGAGCAAGATCACAGCCCGCTGCCACAAGAAATGTCCGTCGGGATACACCAACACTGGTGATTACTGCCACCGCCCGGTAAGCACGCTTGGCATGGGCTCCATGCGCTGCCGCAGCGGTGAACACCGTCTCGGTGCACGGTGTTACGGCGGGCGGTCTCTCACTTCATGCTTCCGCGGCCAGAAATCGGATGGCGGGCTGTGCTACCGACCGTGTCGAGCAGGCTTCAACGGTGTGGCCACGGTGTGTTGGAAAAATTGCAACTCAGGGTGGCACAACTGCGGGGCGGCGTGCGCAGTGACGAGGGCTCAGTGCGCCGTCAACGTGATTAACCAGGCGATTGCGCCGCTGGTTGTGGCCGCAAACGTGGCTTCTCTCGGGCTGACCAAGCCAGCGGTCGAGGGCGCCAAGCAGGCGCTCAAGATCGGTGGAAAGACCGTTACGAGCTCGACGAAGACAGGCAAGGCGCTGATCTTCGCAGTGAAGAAGCTGCAGACGATCCGGCCCAGCAACCTCAAGACAGGGGACAAGGTGTTGCGCCGCGTCTTCCTCGCGCGCAGTGGCACTGTGTTGAAGTTTGCGACCCTGAACGCGAAGGTGTCGGCAACGACGTACTTGGCCGCGGATAGATTTTCCACGGCGTTTGCGGCCGACTTTGCCAGGCAGACGAGCCCCAAGATCAATGCCGAGATCAACCAGCGGTTCATTCCAAAGACGGCAATGTTCATCAAAAAGATGTGGGCCATGAACCAGCTGTCCGAAATGGCCAAGGCCAATAATTGGAACATTGCACAGTCTGTGCTGCAGGTGGTGTCGATTGCGGACATCACCGGGGTGACGGGTGTGGTGGAGGCGTACGCCAAGCCGAAGTGCCAGGACCACGAGCCGTTCCCGTGCTCGTCATACTTGCGGTATCCTTTCGGGTGCAAGAAGTAAGGGGAAGACGAAGCTAATTAGCTTTGCGTCAATGTCGTTGTTTGTCAGTACGAAGGTTGTGCGTGAGAACTAAAGTCGCTACAAATCTTTCTCAGCGCATGGGCGGAATGAAATTTTTGCTCGCTCCGAGGTTGGTAGGAACCGTGAATATAAAAAATGCCACGTGTCGGTACCGTACCTATAAAGGTTAGTCCAAGTTAGTGCAGGCAGGTCATGTCGCATACGGAAAGCATATGGTAGTCCTCGAAACGGCTCGTCACCGATCGGTTGTGGATGGCTCATAAGGTTATCCTTGTTTCTTACCAATGTCCACCTAAGATACTCTAGCTCTGTAATCGTTACCCTCGAAAATGCATAGATTATTTTTTTTCCAAATAATTTAATGTTTAATCAGTCTGTAAGATAGTTAGATTTGCAATAATCTTGCATTCCAAAGCACACATATTTATTTCAATATGTTTATACGGTGTTACTCTACTTAGACTGTTTAAATTTGATTTGGAATATCTCAATGTCCTCATGCACCGACGTTGAGAATCATGACAATTATTTGAAAGTGAATTAACTGGGATCTCATGTTTTCTGCTATACCACTGGACTGGAAGTAGATTTTTTTTCCGTTTCAATTTCGCAGTGATTTGAAATTAATCTGAAGGAAACCAGTATGTATCTATATATAGATACATATGTGTATGTATTGTCTAATCAGTACTCGTAAAATAATAGCTTATATATTTTTAGGAACGTTATTGCAGTAATGATTTATTTGCTTTGAACATAGTTCATAATATTTACATTATTTTTTACATATGTAAAGCACATACACTTATTTTAATATGTTTCAAACGACCCGTGTAAACGGTATTGTACTGTTTCAATTTGATGTAGAAAATCTCAATGTCCTCATTCATGCACCGGCGTTAAACCCGAACAAAATTAAAAGAGTGTAATGCGGTTATAGTTTAATTGGCCTCTTGTCCATATCTCTCCTGTACCACCGCTGCTGGAAATAGGCCACATTGGTCTATTAACGTTTGCTAAAGATATCAAATTAAATTAAATTACTAGTCCGTAAACGATAAATTAGGAAAAAGCCCGACAGCACTCGCGCGAACTCTGAACGAACGGTTGTTGAAGTTTGCAGTCAGTCTGGTCGCATATGCGTGAAGTCACTGCACGGTTAGATCGCCCATCACCGTCGTATCGTTACGCTCATCAAAAGTCGCCTCGCGCAGGCAAAGTAAAGGACACAAGCCCGGGACTGGTGCTGCTCAGCAGCCCTTTTCTTTATTCGTAGATGCGCTGAGTGTCCCGCCCTCGAACTCGGACTCCCGTACTTGTCGCTCTCTCCCCCGTTCGCCAGGAGCTTCTTCAGTTCTTCGTTGCGCTGTAGCTGCGCGCCTGCCTCCTTTATATCCCCTCTAGCCGGTCCTTAAATACCTCAGAAGCTTCAACCCGTCCGCACCAGCCATCACCTTGTCCCGTTCACTCGTATTAGCAATGCGCATCGGTGCCTCTAAATCAAACCATGACGTTCATAGGCTAGGTAACGTTCATAGGAAAGGCCTATCCTTTCACAACGGTAGTGCTGAAATGGTCGGTACAGGTTGGTACAAAATTTCAATGGGAGTCGTTTTGAATTTAATAAACGCATTCAAAAGCAGGCATATTATCTGTGTTCACTCGTACAGTTGTTATCTACTCTCCTGGAATAAGATATATATATTCTCCAGATCAAATGTAATGTTTTAAAGTCGGATATTTTCACCTTGGCTTTTTCTTTTGGAAGCTTTCAACTTTTTTGCTTAGTCCTAGGGAGGCGTGATCTCCAAAGTCAAAACGTTTTTTTAACAATGTTCATTTTATCGAAATAAACTATGAGCTTAACATCGGTTATGTTTAGTACTCTATTGTACATACTTTTGATTGTCTTATTACTTATGCCTAGTGCCTTCACATTCTGGTTTTTTGTTTTTCTTCCTTCTTTGTGTTGAAATTTACCTCATGATTTATTCATTTATATTTATAAACAAGTATTCATTTGAAAATATGTTTCAACAACGGCAGTAATCATTTTCAAAAGCACTACTTGTGGTATTCACTTTGAAGCTGTTTCTACCGCCGTATATATATTTACGTGTATGGACTTCACATTCACTATTCCTCATCTTGTCGCCCCCTTGCGAGAAGATTCATGTAATGTTTTTGATGTTTCTAGAACCTCACATCAACGACTCCAGCAATCTTACAAGAAGTAACACTATCATCCCTCGTTCATAAGTCTATTCTCTATGATAACACTTTTATCAAAACAAGTGAAAGAACCAATTATTAATCGGTTTTGTTTAGTATTCTATTGCACATAATTTTGTTTACTTTACTAATTGTGCGCAGTGTTTTATACATTAATGCTTCCGTTTCTTTTGCATTTTTATGTGTTATCAGTTACCTCAGTAGTTTTTTAATTTTATAAATATGTAAATAACTAAATACAGTTTTTAATGATTAACGCTTTGTAAAGGAGTCATTTTAATGTTGTACGTGTAGCAACCTTGATCGGGTTAAACTGGTTTGTGGAGGTAAGTGGGATCTGTTTGAAGCAGAAGAGTATAACCTCGAAGTTGTTGCACAATTCAATGAAATACAGTAGATATTGTAAACGATATATTAAATTTAGTTGCTGTAATCACAGCTGAGAAGACTAACAAGCCTTGTAACAAAGTTAAGTTCACTACACTAAACAGGTCTAGAGTCAGCTGTTTCCGCCGGCTCCGGCTTGTTGGGACGGACTGGAGGTCCCGTGTAGTATGCGCCCGGAGCTGCCGCGCTCCACGGTTTATATCGGAAAAAGCTTACTGGACGATACACTAGATTACGCTTGGTGTATAGTACGCACCGAGTGGACGATGGAGGTCTGCAAGGACCTCATAAAGGCCCGGTTCTGGCGACGGTATTATATACCCGAGGGAATCCGTGACGACATCCACAAAGTGGGTGTCGGTTATTCGTTCGCCGATTGCGATGGCACCGTAGTCGACGATCGGCGCAAGCTTCTGCGCTTCTTGGGCGAGCTGCGTTGGTCTGAATTTCCGTCGTAGTTCAGGTAATATAAGTCGGACCGTACGGAAAAGACTGCTGTCTTCAAGTCGGGCTTCTTCTTTCCCTTCGACCCGGAGAAATGGTCCGTACTCGCCGGTGAGGAATTATTCATTCCTCGCGACTGGGATGGTGGACGAACCGAGGGAATAGATGACCATGGCCCTCTTTTCTATGGGTAAACTAACGGTTTATCCATGGAGAATTTTTTTGCAGGGTTATCTCGTGGTCTGGATGCTGTGTATCACACCGGCGAGCAAGCCGGGACGGGATTTGCCGGTCGTGATTCGATTTATTTCACCTGTCGCCTCGAGATGGGACAAGGCTATGAAAACGCGAGCTTTGGTTCAGGCGAACGTGGGCGAGAGCTCGGACTAGCCCCTCGTCCTGGCGCGGTAATTAGCTCTTTACGTGTTGGTGATAGTGGTTGGGACATCGCTATTGCATCTCAGCGGACTTGGAGTGGTTGAAACGAACAACCAATGGAGTTTGACTGCGTTGTGGGGGCGACCCAAGGCGGATCGTTATCTGGTACAGCTTTTGGTCGCTTTGGAGCAACCTCAGGTGTTACTGTGTCCTGTCCCATCCCCGAGGCGCGGCAGTTGTTGGCCCGCAACGAGGAGATGGTAGACTTTGGCAGCCAGGATGTAGCTGTTTTGTAAAATTTCAGCTGCTTCTACTACAGGGCGCACAGTTATTAAGACTGATGCTGCTGTTGAAACGCGTCGGCTAGCGATTATGCTGCGTTTGGCCTTCCAGAACAAGTGACGGTATGGGCTCCTGAGAGTTCTTTGCCGCTATGGGACATTGCCTGCAGCGAAGTATACTGTAGGTAGTAGTTCGAAGACACGTCAGGTCGGTGTTGAGGAATTACGTGTCTCTGTTATGGATTTAACTGAGGAATGTGATGAAGAGGAGCACGCGCCAAAAGTGAGTGAAGCGGCGCGTCGTATAGCCCCCCTCGCTATAAAGCGCTAGATACTGGGAGTATGTAGCTGAAGACCCTGAGGTCTACGAAGAAGAGAGAGATACTTTAGTTCGCTGTTAGTTTAAGTGCATTTTTAGAATATTTTCTTAAGTGCCTATGGCGCGTAGCAGCTAGTAGTTTTTTATATTTTATAATATAAAGAAGTTAACTTAGTCCTAGAGACGATAAGCTTTTTAATTCTTTGCCGTTTTAGTTAGGAGTCCGGTGAATATTTAGATGATTAATTAATGAATTAATATGTAAATATGTAACGATGTCCTTAGTGGGATATAAATATTATGGGAAAGAAAATTGTTTGGGAAAATATTAACGTATATTTAAAATTTATTTAACAGTGTACAAGGTACAATACCCCAACTTAGGCGCAAATTACCTCCACAAGGAATTTGAGAGAGGAGGTAAATTATTTTCGAGATGGTACTGTTGTGCCATCTGTCTTGGAAGATAATGTGCGTATTCGTATGTATCGGACTGCGGACTAAGGTAAGTGCACCTTACTCTATATTTTCACACGTTTTCGCTCGCGTTTAATACTAAAATTTCGCTTGTAGAGAGGCTGGTTCTGTGCATCTCGCTCCAAGGCGTTTAAATATGGCTTCGCTGGTTGTTGAAGAGGAGAGCGACGTCTTTTTCGAGGCGGATTTTACTTGGGTTGAGAAAGGGCCGGTAAGTCGACGCTCTGATAATAGGCGGCTTCACTTTAGATTATTCCGTTTGTTTTTGACTAAACGTGTCGGGCACAAGTGTGAGTGGGGCTGGCGAGAAACGGTCGAAGGAGACCGTACTGCCCATCCCATTGGTACGGTGACTACTAAGTAACGAGCTGTAGTGTTAAACCATATAATGTTAACGGATCTGTTACTTCCGTTCGGGGTTTATGATGGAGCATACTGGAAGAATTAGTTTCACGGCGAACGAAGACTAGATCGAATTATTTATAGATTTGATGAGATGTGTTAACCCGCTCGTAGAATTTATTAGTATAGCGGCGCAAAGCGTCCGCTAATTTTTTGGCTGCCGTTTTCATTAGCGTTTGTCGACTTGTCAGAAAACGGCTTTTGGCCATAGTCGTCGTTAGACCTTCATGGTCTACCGTCTCACTCTTAGCAAAGGCTAAGTGTTGGGGTGGGTAGGTGAGCATTAGATCGAACGGGTTATAACCGGTGGTTCTTCGAACCGTAAAGTTATATCCGTAAGCTATTGCGTGCATGAATTTTTCCCAGTCGCGACCATGTTCACTACAATAGCATTTTAGATATGCTACTAAAGTTCTTTTAAATATTCTATCCGCCCGTTGGTTTGAGTGTGGTAGGCAGAAGTTAATTGTTGTATGATATGTGTAGAAGTAAACACAGAACTAAAGAAGGCCGCCGGAAACTGGGTACCGTGGTCAGACAGTAAATCGGTCGGTTGGCCACAGTGATAAACCTATTCTTTTCAAAAAGCTTGTGCTACTGCAAGAGGGGTTATGGTACGCAGAGGACAGACCTGATATCGACCATGCTCACTACAGTGGCATTTAAGAGATGCTACTAAAGTGCCATTAAATCGTTCTACCTGCCCGTTCGTGTGAGGGTTGTAGGCTGAAGTGAATGCTTGTCTAATATTTAGTAGAGACAACACTAAAAAAGCCGCGGTAAATTGGGTACCGTGGTCAGATAATAACTAGCCCGGTTGTCCATCGTGATTAAACCACTCCTTGCGGAAAGACTGCGCTACTGCAAGAGCGGTTGTAGTACGCAGAGGACAAACCTGAGAAATTTTACTGTATCGGTCTTTCATACACAGCATACATTCATAGCCAACTTGCGTCCCAAGGATGTCTATGGCTACATTTCACCCTGGTCTTTTGGTCGAGAAGAAATTTAAAAACGAATGGTGTCTACGAAATGTAATACGTCTCTTGGCGCACTCTACACAATTTCGCACAGCCTCAAAAGTGTCTAGGGCCTTTCCGTGACAGTCTTACGCAGTGTAGCGTAAAGTCGCATACCTCCGGGGTGAGCTGCAGGCCTGGAGTAGTGGGATATATGTAGTATCCATTTCCATAGGAAAAAGGGTACGAATATCTGCCTAGAAAAGTCTATAGCAATCCTTTCTCTACTAAACCGAAATAATTTATGCAGAATTCATTACATGCGCAAGAGCTGAATTTATTTAACAGGGACCGAGTACATTTATCCTCGGCCTGATGTATTAGTATTTCCGTACTGAGTGCAGATTTACCAGCCGATAGTGCGGAATAAATACATATAGGAACTTTGCTGACTGTAGTTAGGTGTACAGTATATACACTAATATTTTTAATGCTGTAAATATTATTAGTAGCAATTATCTAAATCCCGGAGAGTCTTTTTTCCATATCAGAGATAAGGTTAAAATCATTAGGGTAGACTTTGTACCAGTCCAATGTATCTTCATCCACATATATAGACATCCACTCAGATGTCTGTGACGTTTGATTTTATTAGTTCGCCATAGTATTCCTCTGTATTTAATTCAGAATAGAATACAGTGACATATAAGTCTGGAACAAAGTCTGTCTCACCAGACTTTGGTAGTCGGGATAGGGCATTCGCTAGCTTGTTTTTTTATCCCTTTCTTAATTCAATAGTGTAATTGAATTCAGATAAACTTCGACGCCATCTAGCGAGACGGCCCCATACGTCTGCACCACAAAGTAGACATTTACGGGCCTGGTGGTATGTATGAATATGGAAGAGTGATGCTTCCAGATACGGGAGGAATATTTAGAACGCCTAGACGACGGCCAGACACTTCCGTTCCGTTAAAGAGTAGTTCTTCTCTGCTGAATTCAGAGAACGTCTCAAGTGGCCGATTAGGTGTCGTTTACCGTCCTCGTGCAGTTGCAGTGGGACAAAACATATCTGGTAAACGCAAGCATCGATTTTGATACTATACGGTAAGTTGGGGCGAGGCAAATATAATATCGGAGGTGATATTAATGCCGCTTTTAGCATATTAAAATCATTTATTTGCTTCCTGTCAAAGGGTAGAAAAGTTACAGATTTTCCTTTATTTTTAAAGCATTCAACGGGACTGTAGTGCGAGAAAAGTTAGTTAAAAACCTTCTGTAAAAACTACACAGTCCTATAAAGGACTTACTGTGTGTCTGAGTCTGATATATTTTAGAATGCATTACAGACTCAATTGAATTTTTGATCTACTGCCCACTTTTGTGGAATTGCTGCGTGGCCTAAATGGTCTACTTGGTTATTAAATAATTCACAGTTTTTTGTTTTATATAGAACCCTGCGTTCTGGAGGCAGTGTAGAAATGTTTTTACCTGTCCCAGGTGCTTCTTGAAGTTCTTTTAGAGAACATTATAACACTTCTTCGGTAAACTAAAAAATGCTTCCATCTAAAAATTTAAGAAAAGTAACCATTGTTCGTTGGAATTTTGTTCGGGAATTGCATAACAAAAACGAAATTTTTATCCTTAATACAACCTTCGTGGTAGACGAAGGTTGTTTGAGGTCTTTCCTCCTCTCGGAGTTGACTCTGCCCGTAGCTGCAATTAGCGTCTAGTTTAGAAAAGTAGACGGCATCTCCTAGATGTTAGATTCATTTGTCTTCTTTAGGTAGTGTATTAATTACTTTTACAGTAATTTTTATTTAATCGGCGGTAGTCAACGCAGAAGCGTTTCGTACCATCGGGTTTAGGAACCAGTACGACTGTTGATTCCCACTCGCAAATAGAAACCTTAATGCAACCTAAATATAGTTTTCGTTGAAATGCATAGCGTTGGATCTCGCTATCCTTTATAACAGACCTGTAAGGCTGACTTTGAAATGCATAGCGTTGGATCTCGCTATCCTTTATAACAGACCTGTAAGGCTGACTACGAAAATGTTTAGCATCAGGATTGATATCGATCCTGTGATTTTCTGCTGTGAAAATGCCTATGTCTTCTGACCACATAGAGTCAAAGTATTTATCATAGATCGAACCTGTTTCTGATCATCAGAAGTTAAGTTGTTGAGGTCAAAGTTATCTACTGTGAAATTTTGACCCTTAGTGTTAGAAGATTTCCAATCAGCAACCGGTGCTGAAGGAAGTATATCTAGTCCTTTCCTGGGTAAGGGAGGATAGGGAGAGGGATTTTAAATATTTTAAAGTCAAACAGAGAGCCCTTGGTGTGTTCAAATGTAACATCAGTGGTGATCTCCGATGCTTGGCATGAAATAGGTATATTACTTTTTGAAGTATTATTAATTTTCCCATCCCTTAAGGACTTTGAATTCTTTACACTGCCCTATGGAAAGTTGCTGCTGGTAACGTCACAGAGGTGGCCTGTACAATTTGTCATGAGAGAGGTATCAACTATCTTTGGGACGGGCTCATCAGAATTTTGTAAGTCTTTTTAATAAAACACGTATACACGTGTACATATTTTCTAAATAATTTTCGTTGCCCATTGAGGTGTCAAAAATATTGTTAAAATACGAACCCGATCATAGGGGCATCTGTTTAAGTTCCTATGATCTGTTTCTTATCAAGTATCACGTCGTGAGGTGAGAAGTTAGCTATTTTTATATAAAACTCTTCACCTTTTTTAACAACAGCTATGCCGTTGTCAATGCTACAGTTTTACTTACCGTAACAATTTTCAGTACTTTCCAGAAGGAAAGTACCTGACATATTTACAGTGACTTAAACGAATGTCTCAGACAGAGCGTGTAGGCTCCGTTTTTTAACAATTCAGGCGTACCGTGGCTCTGATTTCGCCTCTGGTACTGATATGGTTTCATCCGTATCACGTGTTATTGTGCGAGATGGAAGGAGCTGTACCGGCAATGTAGTACCGTAAAAAGTACAGCGAGATGTCGTCGTGCCCTGATCTTTTTTAAGTGAATATCAATAAAAAGGTATTCCTGGTAGAAAGTCAGTACATAAATCGCTGAATAAGAAGAACGGTGGGTGAGTTCTATAGTCATTTAATTCTAATTATATGAAGTATTCCTAAAACATCAAGTCGATACTTGCTAGCTGACGCTAGGTTTACAACAGATTCTTTCGTATGAATATTTTCTAAAACTTCTATTGAAAATATTTCCTTGCGGATTATATTAGGACCCGCTCCCATATCAATAATATAAAGATAACTAGCAAGGTTAGTAGATGTACTGCCTATGGAGTCATCTACCTTATGATTAAAGGGAGACAGTAACTATACCGGGTCTGACTGTTAGTCGTCATAAGTCCGAGACGGTGTGGTTCAGTACGGACGTGAATTTATTGAAAACTCGAGGCTTCAATGCATGATTGAGATGCAGTACGATTACGGACGTCTACAGGCGAAAATTAAACATCAAGTTGGCTCTTCGCCCCTTTTTATGTATTTAATGTCTCTTCGGCGAGAGACACTACTGTAGCCGTCGTATTACGGTTAGTATTATTATTATTAAATTACGGCGATCTACCGATATACATATTAGGTAAAGACGCCGACCTAGCTTCAGTTGAAGGAAGTTTATCCTAAAATTATGTATAAAGATTGTTACTTGTCTAGATTCCCTGGAGTGGGTCTGGAGTGGGAACAATCACTACTTATATTTCCCATCTCGTAATAGGTGCAACATGTTATTCCAGCCGGAGGCGGTGTAAAAAGTAATGCCATCTAGGCTTTGATTTAGCAGGGGATTAGATTCTGCATTTCTCTTTAATAATCCGTAATGAAGGACAGTAAAATTGACAGCTTTTGGAGTTGGTGGGGTTAACGGGGCTGCCAAAGTAGATGGGTAGCCAGACTGAGTACTTACACCTGGTACCACTTGTTATTTCAATATTTCAGAGTCTGTCTCACACCATGAAATGGAGTGAGAGCGACCCTGATAGCATGGTCCTATCGTTTGAACAGCGTGGGACGCTGGTTTGTTTTTACTAGGGCGGAATCTGGTATGTACTGTTATTTTAGTATCTGGGCTACTAGAAACAGTACCTTTCCGAGTCGCCAAGTTGGTATAACCTGGATGAATTGCAGTTGAAATTGTGTCACCGATTTTTACAAAAGTGACGTCTCATTCTGGCGCATGATCAAATGTTTTACGTCAGGTAGGAAACTTTTTAAAACTGGTTTACTACCGTCTTCGTATTAAAGAAGTTATCACAGGCTCTTGAACAAGCCCGTAGCCTGTCATAATAATAATTTTTTCCTCCTGGGGCTCTTTTTGAACTCTGTCCCTCGAGTTGAAAGCTCTTGTTAAGAAATACGTTTTAGCATAACGATCTAAAACAAGTTGTACTGCCTCAGGCCACCAACGTAATGAATTCTAGTGCGCTCTCACCTAGCTCAAGTTTAAATAAGTACTCTTCTCTAGCTTCTCCGTGGAGAAGATCCTGTTAAATGAGGAAGACGGCGCCTTCCGGAATGTTATTAAAGATAAAGTTTTTCTTAATTTCACCTAAATAATTCGTTGTGTCTAACGAGAAAGTCCCGTCTTACTTACGTACGGCCAGCTTCGAAGTACTTTTTCTTAAAGTATGGCCAGACTTATAAGAAGATTTCTTACCCTTGCAACGGTTCGTATCTAGAAGACGGTACCATCTGGAAGTTATCAATCTCGCGAAGGGACAGTCATTAGGGACGAGTACCTTACCTCCTCGATAAGGCCGTCCTAGAGCATTCTGCCGCTGGAAAATAGCTCTATCGTCTGCCGCTTCATCAGAAAAAGAATCATTCGCAGAGAAAGACTGTCTCCTGAACTCGTTCTATCGTTTTTTCTTTTCCTTAATTGAAATTTTAATTATTAATTTTCCATTATAATCGAAGTTAATTCGGAATTAATAATATTATCTCCTTGCACTGTTACAACGTTCGTTTGAACCAATGAGGAGGTAACAGCTGCTGGAACTTCAGGGTCAGAATTAATGGGTCCGTGTCCACTGGTGGCGGATCCGGCCCTGCATTTATGTGCCTGTCGACTGGAGGTCGGGGCACACCGGAAATATCAGCCCGTATGCGTGAGAGTGGCGGGGTTGGTGTTATCACGTATCTTAGTGACGTGCGTGGGACAAGATAACCTTGATGGATTATTTTCACAAGCTCAGAGACTTGAGCTTCAAAGTATTCACGCGCGTCTATGAAATAGTGCAGTAATGCTGATAGTCGCTCGTTTCAGCCTTTAACTCTATCATATGATGTAGACTGAGATCTACATAGGGCTACTTCTAGCCGTCTATTTACGGCTAGAAGTTAAGTGTATATAGATTTTTCAATATTCTCTAGTTTGCTATTAAGTTTGAGTTCCATACGGTTCTCAGACGCTATTATTATTTTTTATCGATAACTCAGCGTGGTCGAGTAATGGGTCTAGTAAATATCTTTTCAGCTCCGTTTCAATGAGTAGATGTCCAGGGTGTACGTGTATATCTGCAACTGGTACAGGGGATGTTTGGCCAGGCGAACCCGCCGTATCTCTTCCCGGGTGGAGGCGAAGACGGAGTGGCTCTGCAACAATTTACACTGGTTGCTCAGCGATTTCAGCGCCGGCCTGGTAAGGAGTGTTACCCGTTTCATAATCATTGGAGGCAAAGCCAACAGCTTTTCCACTAGGGACGAGTTTAACATCTCCATCTCTTTCTGATGCAAGATATGGAGATAATTGTGCTTCGTTGGACACACCATTATTAGTATATTAAACGCCACAGTGACGGGGAACCGTCAAATTTGGCGTCCATATAACGCTATCTGAATTTTCAGATTCTTTTAAGTAATATGGATGCTCCTCAGCACGGAGATGAGAGATACGCAGTCGGTCTACCTGATATATTATCAGTTTCCAGTAAATGCGCGTCATATCCCTTCTTTCTCTTTTTGTAGTTAGACCTTTCAGTATCGAACAGTAGAGTGTTAAGAAACAGGTGTGCCTCGAAGTTTTTTGGAACATCAAGTTCAAGTACATGCTTACCTGTCAGCAGACTCACAATCTGCGGTAGAAAGTTGGACGTAATAAAGAACTTGCTTGGGGCGTTCTCGTGTACCACAGAAACGCTTTACTACTCTCGTACGAGAGCATCGCGTTGGAATTACAAAGCAGTAGCTAGTGCAGCGTTTGTTTTCTGTAGAGACATGAGCGTATTTAATTCAGTCACAAAAGCCTCAAAAGTGGCCAGGACATTTTGACTGTTTCCTGGAATACCGTGGTCCTTTTATCACTTCTGATGACAGTAAAGTATCTCCTGAAGATCCTTGCGCACATGTTCTCCCTCCTGAGAAGGTGCGCGTGCTGTTGAAGATTTTATCTGTGAAGTAGTGGTTGACTGAATGCTCAAATCCTCTGTGAATGAGTTAGATATGAAAAATGCCGTCAGAAGGTTGACGAAAGAAGTCTCGCGTTGTGAGTTCTCTTCCTCAGGTCCAATGTCACGCGGTTGACCGACACGGATCTTGATTTTGAGTTGAGGATTGGTCGTGTTTTTTAACCTCTTATCTAATCTGGTATGACTGTAGTTGACGGAAGAATGCGGGCGGTGCAGTCGTATGGGAGAGTTCTG
>JAVCKV010245503.1:0-15513 GCA_032274145.1 Herpochondria borealis | reverse complement strand
CTCCTAGTTGCGGGGCAAAAACTGCCACGACTTGGCGATGGGATACGGGTCAGTAACACCTTATGTCACTCCCATGCAACCACCAGCTCTACCAAAGGACAACATCTCTCGGCCTTCCCAACAACACAGTCGAATTCCATCGGAGCATCGTTACCATCAGACCTAGTCGAATAAGACGAAAAAAAGACGGCCCAGTCTCTACGGTCATCAAAACGGGCAAGGAGAATCCCAGTACTACTATTAGGGACTGGCCCGAGCTCGCTTCCCGCGTTCGATTGCACCAACGATCGCGTTTTCATCACCCTGTCCTGGCCTGGTGGCGACTGACGGGATATATCTTATCATCACAGGCGACGCCCTTTTCGGCTTTCTCACCGGCGTGATACACCGCATCCAGACCACAATAGAACCCGGTCGAACATGTCTCCGTGGATAACTCGTTGGTGGACCAATAGACACGAGGGCCTTGGTAATTTATGGTCTTGGTCAGTCCAGCATCCCCGTCGCAGGGAATTAATATGCTCGAACTGGCGAGCACAGACCACGTCTCCGTGTCAAAGAGAAATAAATCACCAAACTTGAAGACATGGGTATTGTCCATCTGGTCTAGCTTCGATTATCGGAACTCTGACGGGCGCTATAACCAACGTAGCGCATGAAAAAAGAGAAGCAACTTGCGTAGATCTTCGACTACAGTACAACTGCAATCAACGAACTCATTACCGACACCCACCATTTGAACTTCGCCGCGAGTACATTCGAGTGTCCAGTACATCCGCTCAATGCGGGTCTGTATAAGTAGGTCCTTGAAGACCTTCATATTCTGCTAAGTGCGACTGATGCACCATTCAAGGTCCAGTGAGTTTTTCAGAAAACGGCTCTATATAGTGTACGGATCGCGGCAGCACGGGCTCATAATGTACGGGAATTCGAGTTCATAACACCAGGCTTACGTCCAAAGAAACAGCCGACTCCAGCCCTTCGTTGTAATTAATTGATCTCCTGGCAGTATCCAAGGATCCTTACCCAGTCTTTGGCGCTACATACTATATAAGGCTCGCACCCACAACTGCATTGTGCACTTAGCGCATGGCTTATGCGGGTCTTTTAGCCAAGGTCTTCATCATGTACAGAGTACCTCGGCGGTACATCGAAACGATGGGAGTGCTTTAACATAACATATTCCTGTGTACCTCTCTTTAGTCCTGTAAGCCCTCATAGTGAAGAATCTTGTACATATCGGGGAATTTCAGACGCTCGCGTCTACAGATAACTTACGCCATGTCTAAATTGTACGATTCATTTACGACATCAACGGAAGTCAGTAGATCTCCTGACTGAATCGAATGTGACCTGCTGACTACCGGAGCCGCGAACACGCGCTGACTCCTTTGAGAACTACGGGCATTCAGCTGGCCATAGTCGGTGCGAGCGGCCCAGTCCAAGGACTAGATCAAAAACGCTGGCACGCGACCTTGTCCGAGGTTCTCAAGATTTACTTACAGTGCGCTCGAGCCAGATTCGATAAGAGGACGGGGATTCGGCATCCTGAGTAAGAAAATATTTCTAGAAGAGAAATTTTAGTACGTGTTGGTAACAGTTGATCAATACACTTGACACGTCTCAACTCGAACTTGACCATCTCTTCCAGTTTTAAATCTTGATTCTATACCAACAAGTACAGAAGTTAAAATTACAGAAACCCTACTGTAAGGTAGTCAACCTGTCGCAGCGCAACCAATTTTTGGACAGTGGGATCAAATCACCGTGACGTTTTCAAGATAATCGATGACCTTTTCAGACATTATGTTGCCAAAGAAAATCTACTCTTCGTCCCGAAAGTTCTTTAAACACTTGCAAATTTTATTTGAAAACCCAACGAGTCTCATGCTGGGTTGTTGTTTATTTAAAATAACCCATTCCGCCGGGTCGATTCCCTATAATTATCTGAAAATTCTGAGACACCTCGGCAGTCTTCAGGTCACGAATTTCCTTTAACAGAAAAATATCCCATAATTTTTGTATTAATTTATTGAACTAATTTAATTTAATTTAATTCAATTATTTATTCAAAATTGGATGATCTATTTTCCGCTTAAATGTGTGCAGTTTATTAAAATGATTTATTAGAATTATATCTTCTCTTACAGAATATTTACTAATTTAATATTCCTGACACATGTAGGTAAGAGTACCACCACATATTAGCTATTTAGTGCAGTCTCAAGATATGAAAGGTGTAGGTTTTTTTTGCTACATAAGTAGCACTCCCGTCTCTCAAAACGTCCAAACAATAAAAAGTAACTTACCTTCCCTTTTTCGTCCTGCGTGCTGAAGCGCCGCGCTTACGTTGAATGTCCCGTTTTACCCCGTCCCAAAGCATCTTGTAACTGTGATCTTGGAAACCCCAGCCGATCATTTTGCGATCGCCTTTCGTCTCCGTCCCAGGCCCGTACTTGTGACGAACTGACTCAAAAATTGGCATTTTCTAACTGACTGACTAACGAAATGTCGAATTAGTCAGTATAAATTAGTCACCACTTACTCACTATTCAAAATTTCGAATGCAGTGCATATGATGCAAAAATCTTCCATAATGTGCTTAAATTTTAATTGCATGGTATCGGTCCTGAAAGCCAATGTCAAGTAAGAACGCTTTTGTGGGTTGCTTGAATCATTTACCGCCGTCGTATTCTCAACAATGGGGCGTAACCGCTCCCTCTGGTTCACTTCGCCCAAGGGTCATTCCCATCGACGTTCCATTTATTCCTCAAGATGCCGAAAAGACCCTTGATGCGTGTCAGAGTCATGTAGGTGACCATGAAATAGGTGGGGATTGCAGTGAGGAGATCACAGAACCTCTCATCCGCCAGGAGAAAATTGCACAGCAGCAGCGACGAGGAACCAGCAGTAGCGGTCGCGGATCTTTGACTAATACATCCCTATGGAGTACAATCGCTGCTACAGTTTTGAATGAGACGCAAGATGCAAAGTTGCACTGTTCCGTCTGCAGCTGTGAGGGTGAGCTAAACAAATCCTATCAAATAGCAACATCGTATCGCGTTACAGATCTATTCAGCCCAAAGTGCATCAAGCTCAGCAGAAATTCGAGTGGACCAACGTCTCGTCGGAGCAGATCGAACAATTACTCGCTCGCGAACATGATATGTTCAAGAAAGAGAAACAAGCTGCATCCATCAAATCCTTCTTTCCTCCCACCCGTGCTTCATCTAGCGGCAGTGGTTGCGCATCAATTCCCACTACCACTCCTCAGGAAGCCGTTTCCGTCTCCCTTCCGGATTTGCCAGCGAAGATACGTCAGGTTTTCGCCACGATCCTTTACTCATGTGCCTCGGAAACACCATCTTCCCAGATGGGATCGCCAATGCTACAGAGTTTTGTGGATATGTTCGGCGGAAGGATAAAGTTTTGCAGTAAGAAGCTCATTCATCAATATGTCCTTCATACATATGAAGCCGTGTGTGGCATTCTGAAGGTGGCATTCTGAAGGCCTCCATAACCCGTGCCATGATGGGTTGCATGGATTTTTATGGCTGGACCTCCGCTCTTCGTGGTCTTATTCTTGGAGTCACCTGGCAGTATGTGGACTAAAACTGGATTCTTAAACACATTCCCGTCGCCACTGTAAATACCGGAGATGCGCGGAAGAGTAGAAAGCAGCTTTTTGCCTTGCTGGAGGATATCGTGCAACACAACCTAATTATCGGCTTCGAAGACATACGTATTCACACAATTAAAACATATAACGAGGCTTCCTCAGCTCTTGCAGCTAATCTCATAACAAATGTGTCGAGTATGTGCGTATTGTTCACTCTTGCCGCAGATGAAGTTTTCAAGCCTGAGATAATTTGGCAGAAGTACCTGGAAACTGTCAATAGCGTGAAAACGTTTTGAAACCACAACACGAAAGTGAAAATGCTGTTGAGAAAGAAACATGTCAGCTCTGGTGTCACACAGGACAGGGTTCAAGTACTCAAGCATTAAATCCCTATACGGTGGCATTCGCGCCTCGCAGCTATGCTTACATTCCTGACGCATT
Source organism: Herpochondria borealis (assembly GCA_032274145.1). NCBI lineage: Eukaryota > Rhodophyta > Florideophyceae > Ceramiales > Ceramiaceae > Herpochondria > Herpochondria borealis. The sequence continues at coordinate 11,453 of JAVCKV010245503.1, read as the reverse complement.
ATCAGGACATCATAAAAGTTGCAATAGAGCTGAAGATACCGAGAGAGAAAATCCCGAGGCTCTCAAATGATCAGCAAAACACAATGCCTGAGTTCACAAAAGTACTCACTGAAGTCTTCCGTATCGCTCGATAGCTCGAGGCTGATAGGATCGTCACTATTTCGAGCGCGCCACGGCTTTTTTTGGGAGTTGCACGAAACGCTTCTCATAATCGCAGGGGATATGTCTCAGAACGACACATCGTTTTTCTCTGAATCTATTGGTATTCAGTTAGAAGAAAGTAATGAATATTCTCCAACTCTATTCCATGCGAGTATATCAATTACAGCTAGAGCTGACCAGAAGATCGTAAGGACCCATCTTACGCACTGCGTTCTGGAAAGAGAGGAATTCAGGATCTGCCATTATTAGCTTTTTGCCTATTTATAAGATCGCAAAGGCTCGGCGCACTGCTCAAGCATCCTCTGCCTCCGCTGAGAAGGTTTTCAGTGATCTTGGAAAGCTTGAAAATCAGTATTGCCAGTCTCTTTTATCCAGCACGTTGTAAATTACGGAGCTCCTCCGTGTGTTCGTTCACAAAGAGTTAAACAACTAGACAAGGGGACAAGTCGGTCTGATGCATCCAAATGCCTCTGCATTTAGTTGTATGGTTGATACAGTGTCAAAAGCGGTGTTCAAGAATGAATAAACAACTTCACTGTGCCTTTGGGCGTCCGTTTAGTATGATGTAATGCCAGTGACTAACGAGTCACTTGCGGTGACTGACTAACGCAATTTTGGGGCTGCTAAATTACTAACCATCCCGTCAGTTAGTTGTCAAAAGTACGCCCCTGCTCCGTCCCCCTTTTTACACGACTATCGTTCGCCTCCGTTGTCCATTGCGACCATTTCTCGTCTCCGCTCCTTTTTTAGAACCCATCGTGTTCGTCTGCGTCCCATCTCTACAGATCCATCCCTACCGTCCTGTCCCTTTACCATCCCTACAGTTTCCTACACCCTCACGCTGTCCCAAAGGCCTTACACCCCTGGCGTACCTACTCCTCACTCGTCTTTTATTCGCTTTCGAGCCGTTATTCCTATCCAATACACTTGCAGAAAATATTACTGTAGACTCTAGTAGTCTTCAAAGTATAGCTTTCAAACACCAGATTTTAGGACTTCTTTTTATACGTAGTTAGACTTTGTTTTATTATACTGCATTACCCTCACTTGTAAGGATGGAATATATGGTATTTCCATCAATATAAGCGCAACGACTGGGTATTTGACGTCGACCATGGGATCGGTACGGGCGAGGCCCATTACATAAAACTCTTAAACATAGTTGTACAGACAAAAATCGCAAGCGTTGGATATCTGCGCTCACTGTCTTTCCAATTTCTGAGCATATTATGGCTGCTGCCAAGATGGTTTTGGAGGTAAGGAACTATTAGGAGAGGGATCTCGCGATTGGTGCCTAGGGCACAGTATTCGGACCGACCCGTAGATTGAGCGTGATGGGCCGAGCTTAAGACATTCACTCTCCCGGACTTTGTGTGCACGTTTCGCCAGACTTTTTTGGCTTACTTCCACGCCGCACAAGCCTTCTGGAATGGCACCGCGGGTACTATTGACTACTCCAACTGGATGGACTACGCACCCGCTTCCACTATCTGTACCGTGAAGAACTTGAGCACCTTGATCAAAGCCGCTGATGCAATTTCGACAGCCCCCATGTCAACCGTCATTGACGTAAGCAACATGACAGCCAGTGAGATCTACCTTTGCCCCTTCACGTCGTGCTATTTAATGGCGACAGAAGTGTCGAAAACTGACGTACGGCCCTAACTATTAGGCATTGCATCATGAGACTGTCGGATATTTGACGTCAGATTTTCAAAGCGTGATACTCTGCTGGGCGTAGTAGCGGTTAGACAGCATATATACCGGCTAGTGGTCTAGCTGTGGTAGTGCCGGATGATCAATACGATGTAAGGTTAAATATAAAAGAGGGAAAAGAGGAGCCGACGTTGAGGTAGAGGCAACGAAAAGCCGTTATTAGTATCATCGTCAACCGAAACCATCCGCACTATGCATGGGTACAGTCGCAGAAACCCGTTCCACGGGTTCCGAATAGCTACCCCTCTTCAGCCTCGTCGCGATCGGCGTCCGAGGCGGCAATTGATCAACCAGATTATTCACCACCACCGGTAGTACGTGTCTCTACAGCTGGAGGCCCTTCTTCTACTGCTTCCGTCGGCCTGAAGCTTGATCCACTGGCTTCAAATCCTCTTATCTCAAGAGAGCTGGACGAGGAGTTGGCTTTCGGTACTACTCCGGTCGCCGTCTTGTCATCTTGGGACTGGCGGCAGCGCTCGCGCGGTGTGCTACCGTACGTCAATCAGAGTGCCATATCTCAGAAACTGTTTCGGCTCAAGGTAGAGGATGATTTAGGTACAGTACTCCCCATCTGGTTACAGTTAGTAGCGTGCCTAGGACTGAAGCTTTATGCCGTGTAGGGCAGCGTGTTTATGTCCAATTAGATATGTTTGATAAAGTACTTTGGCATTTTGATTAACAGGGACCTTCTCTTAAGAAGACGGTCTTTACTATTGATCGGCAAGATCGCAGTAGCCATGATCAATTTTGATTTTAAATTGCAGTATTTAGTAACCAGGCGTGGGTGCTGGTCGATGTATTGCAAGAAGGATAAGGTAATACAAATATATCAAAAGGGTGCATAAGATAATGAAATATCTCTATCGCGGCTTGATCGGAAACGTTTTTTTCATAACGTTTGAAATTTTTTCCTGACGACGCCTCAAGAAAATTGAAAGCACCATTCAAAGGATAATACGCACATGTTTTCTGAAAAAGCTCTTGAAAAAAGCATTACGTGGAAATTTCATTTACCTGAAGAAACTGAAATCTGTTATACCAAGAATTTTTCCGGTTAAATGTTTATGCAAGCGAGCTGTGAATAATTTCAGTTGGTGTCAGAAGCAGCAGAGCAAAAATCAATCTACTATTTGGGCAGAAAACCTTTCTTCCCGTGAACATGTTTATCTACTTGTGAGTAGTTCATTTTCAAATTTAAGTGTTACGTATGTTCTTCACATATTTGCACAAATTTATTATGAGATGTGAAACTGTGTTTTCAGTTTTCATGTTTATTTAAGGATATTCTAGAAAAACTAAAAATTTCCTTGGTACTTGCTTTGAAGGCTTTTTTCTCCTTTTCAAAATTTATTTCTTGTATCAATACTGAGTTTTATTCGCCCCTTCTATTTTTACTTTAATTCGATTTGAAGCGTTCCAGTTTAGTGGTATTTGCATAGTTGGTATAAAATATGTAAATAATACTACCTTATTTGCTTTGTTTTCTGTTTAATATAGACATCTTTGCCCCTCAAAATTCCTTAAACATAGAACATTTGAATTAAATATTTTGCAGTTTGCAGTATGTGTTTGCAGTTTATGAAATTGAAAGTAGTATTTTCACATGACGGATCGCCAAAGAGATTAATTTTGTTTCCGCGAATGAGGAATGTGCTGTATGGACCAAGGGGTTTAGTGCCCAGTGCAAAAAGAACTGTGCTGATATATTACAACACCATCCTGCACATACTGTACGGAAATAAAGGACAAACGAAGAGAATGACTTCGGATGCATTTGAGCTGATTGTAAAGATCAGAATAGTGCAAAGGTTAGAATCGAACTAGCGCTTTACGGGAAGGTCCAGAAAAACGGACGCATGATATTGTACATCGGAACTGTTGAGTGACGAGGTCTTGCGAAGGGTTTGACGACTATAGCAGAAAAGTTTGACCTCCACACAACTTTTTTCCAGGTGCAAGGACCGCTCCCTATACACTCCTACGCTTGAGGGCCCGAATTAATTTTGTAAGAGTGGCTCGAGTGATTGGGCATGTGAGGTGAGAGGGTCAGTCAACTCCCGGAGGAGTGTACGCTTACGGACGAAAGAAAGCGCTTGGTGAGGCGCAGAGGAGTAACGGACGAATAGTATAGAACAGTGCAGCAGAGCTGCAAGTAAAGGAAGTGCATAAGTTACCAAAGAATCAGCACCGGCTTGTGCCGACTGTCTTTTTCTTCTATTATCGACTGACTGAACCTCGCATGTGCGACAGCCAGATCTGTTACGAAACAACCTGAAAAATATTGCTTGAACATCTGCTATTAAATTAAATTTGCGCAGAAATCTTCTGCTTACACAAGGCATAAGGCAATTACAGGACCTTGGAAAAGAACATTATTGTTTTAAAAATCGGTGGTGTACATCTAATGTTGATTCGTCAGATTTATTTCTACGCGCGCCGGATCGGGGCGGATACGAAGAGCCGCTTAATGGGTTCTTGAGAGGGGTCCTGACCCCTCCCACGAAACGGGTGACAGGCTGCGCGAAGGGGCGCCGGTGGGGCGGCTTCGGTGCTGGCGTCTGGGGGAGCACGACGTTATTTAGCAGCGCATCGGCCAGACTTGCACCTGCCTTTGGGTCGGCCAGCTTCGCATCTTTTCTCTAGAGGGGTAGTATTAAATCATCTTTGCATCAACAATCGCTTTTTCTATGTCGGCTGCTGCTTTGAGCGAAACGTTCTATTCTGAGGCTCCAGACGGTGCGCTAACGCGCCTGCTGGAGCAAAGGGATCGCGAGCTACTGTTCTTTTTCCGTTCCCTTCCTTGGGACGGGCTTCTACTCGACTATCTAAAGGTCTTGGCCGAGCTGGTGCTGGTCGAGTTGGTTCCTTAACTTTCTATCGAGTTAAAGAAGTGGTCCGGTGAACCGTTTGCCAGGTCACCGGACGGATCTGACACTTCCGTGCTCATTGAAGACCTGCGAGAGATTTACGTCACCCGAAGAAGTTCTGAAAGGTCCGTTCCGGACATCAGGCGGACGTGGAGCGCGAGAACCTAGTTTTCAGAAGGCCGCGATTCGGTTGCGTTCTCTCTAGACCCGGTTGTTTTTCAAAATAGTCAACACAAACAAACTCTGCCTATCTCTAAGGCCCGGGATCTTCTGGGGGCCCCTTTTTCGAACTGCTAACTAAGGCCGGAAATCCGAGCAAATTCTTCACCGTGACCTTCAAGCCAGCGATCGCCGCTGCCCGTCTGCTGGCGTTCTGGTCGGCCGATGATGCTCGGGCTCTAGATGCCCCAGAAGCTCAAATGCTGGCCAGATTCCTGGAACAAAATGGGGAGCCTCCCTCCCCTTCTGCTACTGCGTGTAAGAAGTCTCTGATCTATCTAATTGATTTCGGCTCCATGCAAATAACTCCAACAGTTCGGCCGCCACCGATTGAGCTGACTGCCACTACTTCTGACCATTCCTCACCGGATCCCTCGCACGGTAAGAAGGGTGGCCCTATTTCTGGCGTCGAAAAAGGTGGTGAGTACAGTGCGGTAAAGGAGGCTCGAAAACGGCCTCACACTTTCCGCTCGCCAAGTGGCGTAGAAATTAGAAGTTATACAGCCGGTGATGAGTATGTTCGGGCAAAACATTCCGGCGCTGACATCGAATTACACCCGACAGCTGGTGCTCTGGCCTCTTCAAAGGCCCGCCCTTTACCCTCCTCTAGCTCAAGTTCGACGGACCCCGACTCCTCGACCAACCGCTCGCGCAAGCATCACTCACGTCGACCGAAGGCCAAGAAGGGAAAGGCGATCAAAACCAGTACTTCATCCTCCGCTCCGACCGATTTTGGCCGTGTGCCGGAATTTTTCCATCTACCAGCATACAGGGACTTGCAATAGAGTATGCGGAAGATTCTGCGGCAAGGTGGACCCTCCCTCTGGGAGCTGTTCGAGCCTCTTCGATAGGAGGTGACTACGCCCGCTGAGCTTCAGAAACTGCACCTGTACAACAATACCACGGGGCAAGTTGTCTCGCACCTTTGCAGAGCTAAAGGGCTCAGGGAATTCCAAATCGCGATGAAAAATTCGAGGAGCGCTCCATTTGTCGCATCCGCCCCGAGGATCGTATTAACCAGGCAATTACCTTCCCAGTAATCTCCTCGGTTGCACCGCGAGAGCTCAGCCGATGGCTCCAGCATGGGGAGTTGAAGAAGTGGCTGGAGGCGACGGTAGCGCGGGCCGGGCGGTGGAAATGGACAGACATGAAGGACACCTGTCTCGGGAGATTTCGGCGACGGTTTTGGTTTTGGCCTCTCTATTGGACGAATTTCATCCCGCCTATGTGTTGAGCTAAAACTCTGTCGAGCGTCTCGTGCGCCGCCTCGTCTTTTACGAGAAAGCCCTCCGACTCGAGAAGAAGGAGAGAGGGGATTTTTTTCGTGAAACAACTGGGTTTCATGGGAATCGGGAGCGGGGCGAAACCAAAGACGGAGTCTGCCCTCAACGTATGAGAACAAACCACTCCATCACAGAGCCCATGTCGCTCCCTCCGAGAAATTGGGCGTGTGAAGTCGCAACAGGAGCGAGCCTTCGCCACGCCTTGGTGTGGATGTCGGCCGGCTATTTTTCACGCGACAGGGGCAAGAGTTCTCCTGTGTTCGCGGAACAAGCACAGCTACGTGAAGCAGTTACACGTTTAGCATTCCTAGATAAGGCGGGGATGCCGTAGCAGACTCTGCCTTCGATTGCGTCACCGGTGAGTCCAGGGGAACATATTGCCGTCTGGATTTAGAGTTGGCGGCGATCCCGGCTCTCGGTGAAGCTGTTACTGCAGATCTCAATCAGATTTAATATCCGGAAGATCACTTCCGGTTATCAGAAAAGTGTTTACTTCTTCCTCATTCGGAGCGCATTTCGAAGACCGAGCTCGATAAATCCCACATTCATCTTTGAGTAAAAGCCGGCCAATACGCCAAGCTTCTGATTTGGATGGCGGAGAGTGGTATGATCAATATTCTCGAGCCCGGACCGGGAGTCGTCGAGGATTTTCTCTTTGGCGTCTGGAAAGAGGCCGGAGTGTCCCAGCGTGTTATCTGAGGAGGTAACCGTTCAAAATAGCTATGCAACCCCGCCACCAGTGCGGTCAATCTTCCCACTCCGGATCTCATCTCCGAATTGCGAATTACAGCTGGTCATCATATATGCCTCGGCGGGTGTGATATTTCTCAGTTCTAACACCGTCTAAGAGCACCGGAGTTCATGGTTCCCTTATTCGGATTGCCTCGGGTTCGCACAGAAAGTGTTCGTGTTGACTCGTGAAGCCCCTACGTGGTGCCATGTCTAAGGTGTGTGCCCATGGGTGCGACTTTTGCCGAATGTCTAGCACAGAACCCGTCTCTGGCGATGGTCCGCCGAGCAGGCCTTGGTCACGCATTGGTCACCCAAGGGGGCCAAAAGAACTTCGTGGTGAAATGGGGAGCCAGATGGTCTATATACACGATATCAACTCTGTGGGAACATCTCTGAGCGGTGTGAATGAGGCGACGCGTCGTATGGTGGAGACATTGGCAAGGTTCGGTCTCCCTTCAGCCCAAAAGAAGCTCATCATTGCTACTAAGGACACTCTAGCCACAGCATTAGGTCTGTGGTGGCCATGTGGTGCTCTCACTCTTTCACCATCTTACGCCCGTGGTTTGCGCTCACGCACTGAGGCCATCTTACTTCGTAGACGATGTTCGTTGAAAGAGTTTCAGAGTCTATTGGTACCGTGGATATGGTGCTGTCTTCTACGGCTCTGAACACTCTCAGTCATTTCGGCTATCTACGGGGGCGACCAACTCAAAGATAGACATGCAGGCCGTTCCATTGTGCGACTGTCTGAACCACAGGTGTCGGAGCTTGAGATATTGTTGGACCTGATGCCGATGTTTTTTGCGGACCTCAATATCGTGTCTTCACCTCGGATTTACGCATGTGACTCATCACCCTCCGGAGCGGGCGTAGTCTACCACGATCATCTCCCAACTGAGATAAGCCGTTTCAGACGCACTGCCTCTCAGAAAAGAGTGAGGGGCGGATTGTACTCAACTTTTTTTGCACAGAAGGCTGACGGATACGCTCTACTCGGAGAATTGCGTGGTACTGCATGGGATACGACAAAACGGGTCTCAGAGGAATACAGGGCAGTGATTCAGGGGACGGATTTCTTGGTCGGTATATCCACCTTGTGGCGTGTTCGGTCGCAACCGATCACGGTCCTCGAAATTGAGGCCGTCAAGCTGGCGGTGCGACACATGGCCAGACAAATGCTCTCGCGAGATTGTCGCGTTACACTTTTCGTTGATAATGCCCCTGTGTTGGGGGCGTTGGCAAAGGGTCGCTCGTCCTCTACTGTGTTGAACCGACTCTGCCGACAGGTGTTTGCTCTGACTATCTGGACCGGTATATCCTTGGAACTTCACTGGATACCCTCAAGTTTGAACCCGGCAGATGGGCCGTCGCGCTCGGCTGCACGACAGCCGTAGTTTCTACACTGTGGCCGTATTGCGTCATCGTCTGGCATATATGAATTTCCTTCGTACACATGCAATCAATGAAAGCACTTGGGAGGGTTTAAAGCTTATGTTCAACAACTTCCTTGAGTGGCTAGTCGTGGAACGCGTCGGGGATCTCTCAGTGGTTGATTTGGATTCAAGGATCACTTCCTACTGTGAGGTTCCTTATGATGACAATCCTCGTCGCGGTATGAGACAGAAGGCTCTGAACGCAATGTTTGCTCTGGAATCTGTTTGTGTAGAAGTTGCGGGGGAGATGCGACACACCTGACAAGCGCTCAAGCGCTAGAACAAACTAGTACCGTCAAGATCACCACCTCCTTTTTCTGAGCAAGTGGTTAGAGGCCTTGCTGGATGGCTTCGGTACAAGGGTCATGACGCGGCTGCAATTGCTGTACATATAGGCTTTCATTGCTATCTAAGAGCAGGGGAGCTTTTGGCGCTACATGGAGAACATGTTGTCCTCCCTGGTGATCTTCGTTTGGTGGCGTACAAGGGGACAGCAGGTGGGCTTCTGATCAGAGACGCCAAGACCGGGAGGAATCAGTTTGTGTACATTGTGGAGCCATCGCTTCTGGTTTTGTTCCGCGCGATGGCCATTTGCATATCTGGAGAATATCACAGTCGCCGTCTGTTTCCATATTCCTACCAACAGTTCTCTCAACTGATGCGATCAAAGCTGCATGGACTGGGTCTCGAAGGCGCTGGTTTTACACTGCACTCTCTTAGACACGGGGGCGCCACGCGAGATTATTTGCTGCGCGTTCCGGTGGCAGACATCATGCTACGGGGTGGATGGACAAGTCAACGATCTTGTGAACGTTTTGTCAATGCGGGCAAGGGGCTCCTTCTTGCTGTCAAGTTCTCTTCGGTCGCAGAGCCGCGCCTCGTACTATATGCGGTGTTCGATGCCTCACACCAGTGACGCGGGGTACCTTATGCAGCGTGGCGACAGCCCGGAAAAGCCTCTGAAGGAGGTGGGCTGTTTTTGCTGCCAGCTCGGCCGCGGTTCCTTTAAAACAAAAATATCATACTCTGCGTCCGCGTCTTCTTTATTTTTCAACAAATGCACATATGTGTACACATTTATATAATACCTCTAGCATATAACGAACGCACGATGTTCAATTTGCAAGTGGTTTAACGAACATGTAAGAATCGATTTGACTTGAAAAAAATATAGTTAACATTCTCGTTTGTGGTAATCATATTAAAAATTCCATTTGAATTCCTACTCACAGAAAATAGGCAATAAAACAATTTAAAGTTGCAATTCTTTGAACTACATACGACTTTCAAATGAAACAATCTATGATGTATTACATATGATAGACGGAAACAGTTTGGAATTTCTGTAATACGTCGCCAGTGGGTAACTTTGTGACTGTTTACTTTTAATTCAGAGCATTTTTAAAAAAAGCTTATTATGTCCAGAGGTAGGTTATAATCAGGGGCATATTTTTGACTTACCCAAAATTTGCATGACTATGACTAACTAAAGAAAAACTTGATTAGTCATTAACTTTTAGTCAATTAAATTTCATTGGGTAATTTTGCAAGAGTGGTATGTATGGAACTTCAACAGTGCATCATTTCAGAACAATGGTTGATAAGGTGTTCAAGTTGGTACTGTAATATTTAAAAATTCAAACGGACTGTATTCAGTAATCCTTTCTGTCATTGAGACGCCACGTACATGCCTCTCCGTCTCCCGGAAGAGAGTATGCTTCCACGATTTCGGCATAAGTAGGTTCAGGCGGTTCTATCCTGTAACTTTCTTTCTTCACCATCCTCCAGAGAACGCACCTGAAGAAGTCGATCCCAAAGCAAAGCTTACCATCAGACCGTCTGCAAGCCGCATTTTCTATGACAAAGCGGAAGGATGCACACCACCCAGATCTTCCTGAATCTGACGGAGATGGATCCAGCGATGCATGTGAGTGTACAGCTCATCTGCTGATGAAATTAAACAAACACCAGCAGATGTAGAGACGATCTTAGAGTCGCGAGTCTTCTGTGCGAGTGAAAACATCCGTGTAGACCACACATGCCTCCCGCCGCGTTGATGGTGACCTACCTTGTTTCAAATTTTGTTTCTGGGACTCTTCTATAAGCACGAACAAAACCTTTTCTTCGAGTAACATTTCCTTACACTACAAAACACACCAAAAACATGCTTATGCCGCTCTTCTGCGTCTGAAAGAGCAGAAAGACTCTAAAAATGCTTGTGTCGGTCATATCTGAGGCTTTAAACGATCTTTCTCGTAACAAGCCAAACAATTCTATCTCGAATTTCTTTCAACCCTCTAAGGACCACAATAGAAGAAGCAGCTCTCAAAATCAGTCTTTATCCGTTTCTGAGAACTCTACTGTGCCCGCGAAAGTTTTGCAAACTGTGAGCTTGGTTCTGTATAGATGCGCTACCGAAACGTCTGCGGATGTCATTTGATCTGCTATTACTAAAGGATTCATTGATGTGTTTGGGGGACGCATGCATATTTCAAGCAAGGAACCAGTTGACGCGCATCTGCTGCCCACAAATAACGCTGTTTGTGAAATCTTCAAGTCGTATGCAGTTTCTTCTATGAACGGATGCCTTACCTTTGATGTTTGTAGTGCAGCTCGAAATGCGCCTATCTTGGGAATCACTTGGCATTTAATTGACGCCTCCTGGCGCATGCAAAAAAGTTCCCGTGACAACGCTTCATACTGGGGTCGCATCCAAGTCTTTAGAGCAGCTTCAGTTCATTGTTGAGAGCTTTTTGAAGAACAGCTCGGTGATCGGATCTGAGAAGATCAGTATCCTACGCTTACAAGCAACAACGAGGCAACCGTTGCCCGTGCAGTTGATCTACTCACTAATTAGGTCGAGTCCGTGAGATGTGTCGTTCATACGCTTGCGCTTTGCGTGAAGGACGTATTTTCAGACGGAACCCCATGGCAAAAATATATGGAGCATATCAAAAAAGTTACTACGTACTTCGGCTATCACTCGAGAGCAACCGTTCTTTTGAAGGAGAAACAGATGGACACCGGTGTCACGCGCGACC
>JAVCKV010245392.1:0-15516 GCA_032274145.1 Herpochondria borealis | reverse complement strand
CCATAACGTTCGAAGTCCCCCGACACCGCGCACTGACCCCATCCTCCGCGAGGTTCCTGCCGCCTCTGCGTTCTTTTGTGTACACGCCACGGGGAGCTACCTCCCGTGTACTACAACGAGGAAGAGGATAAGAATCATTGACTGTCACGGCGTTAAGCCTGCGATAGTCCACACAAAAACGCATCGTGCCATCGGGTTTCGGCCCGAGGAGGACGGGTGAAGCCCACTCAATATGCGAGGGCTTGAAGAAACCCTTCTAGAGCATACGCTCTACTTCATTCTCTTGCAGTTCGTGAGACTTCGGTTCGGCGCGATGGAGCGGGGACCGAATAGGACGAGTTACTTCGAATGTCTCGATACTGTGTTTGGCCTCCGCGACGTAGCCAAGTGAACCACATCATATGGACGAACCATATCACGGATATGCTCTCTCTGCCCTTCAGGCAGATGGTCGAGTTGCACATCATCGACTCCATACTTGGGGTCGGGTTGCGCCTTTTCATCGCCCGTTATCTGGGCGATGAACCTGGCAGTCTTCTGGAACTGCCAGTAAGGTTCGAGGCGGAGAAATTAGTCGTCTGACGCCTCGAAGTTGCTGAGAAACGGCAGCTCGTGTGCTGTCTCACAGCGACTCACTCTGTTGTCAGGCGGAGTAAGGCGTATTGGAGAAGTATTATGGGGCTTCTCGACTGGAGGTGAATGTGTCGAACCCGCTTGCCTCGGGGTGATTTGGATATCACCAGGAGAGCTATCCACACCCCTGTATTCCGTAAACAAGAGGATGTCTTCCGAACTTGCGCTCGGTGTAAGAAATTCTACACGACCCGTCGATGGATCGAAGCCATCTTCAGTTTACTCGACGGCGTAGGCCGTCGATAGGACGAGCAAAGCGTGTCCCACTACTTTTTCCTTAGACAGGCGTGCCTCGGTTGGGGACAAGTTAAGCAATTTGACCACAGTAGGTCTATTCTTCTCAAGTTCCGCAACGCCATTGGCGAGCGAGACTTGACGTCGCTTATACAGCTTATCCTGGGGCTCCAGGATGTGAAGCCCAGTGACTTTAGCAGTCACCTCGACGTAGGTCTCCGATCGCCCAGGTAACACGAAACCCTTTGTTAACCGAAGTTAGGCGCCGGCACAACTTCCAGCTACCCCTTGGTGCGGGGTTCATTCTCGATGAGCGGTCGATGAAAGGCCTCTCTACGTTGGATCGAGAGACGGACGAACCGTCTCGAAGTACGAAAGTACGTCGGCGAACCCACACTGTATCAACGTGGTCATCGACGAATGTGGTGCCGAGTATCACATCAACCCCAAGTTGTAGAACAACTATGAAGGGTTGAACGCATGGGTTGTGACCGATGCGTGTCGTCAACGTAATGACACCCAGCACATATAGACTGTGCTTGGTGGCAGAGACGAGGCTCATCTCCTCTGCGCTTCGCTCCAGTCAGACATCATCGCGTCTGGAAGTGCGCTGGCCTTTATCAAGTTAGGGCCGGCACCGGTATCGAATATCGTCAGATACTATCTTACTTTGCCCCCGAGGACGAATTGCGCTTCGACCTTGTAATTATAGTCCGAAAGCCGGCAAACAGGGTCGATGAGGTAGTCGTCATAGGACCCGTCGGGCTTCAGCCCGAGAGGTCTGGCTTTCACCAGTCCTGGATCCACGACGTCGGGGGTTCGGGCGGAACTATACGCTCGAACCTCGCGTCTAGTTTTTCGGCTGGTCTTTAAAGGAACAAGCCGACTTGTCACCGCCATAAAATCACACGCGAGGCGACAAGGGCGAAGCACGACCGCGGCTGTATAACGCCAATAACCCCCTCGGATAGGCGGGAATAGTTAACTTCTGCCACTTCCAGCAGCCTAGCCTCAGCTGCTGGATGGTCCATCCTGCCCAAGTACGGGACGGAGAGCTTTATGTGCCCTCTTGCATAGCACATATAGCACACGTCCGAGGGACGTGTGCTCGGGAAAGTCCAGGCGGACCACTGCTCCGGTCTGGGCTTCACCCAGGGCTAAAGCCCTGGTGTTCCCACATTGGGGACTACGCACACACTTTCCTGTGCGTCGTTATAGCCCGTTGGAAAGATGTACATCAGGCTGTCCTCCGCGGATGGAGGAGCAAAAAATCGCGCATCTCGCGCGAGGGCATAGGTTTCTTCCGTTACCACGGACTGAGCTGGCCACGGTTGGCCCTGGTAGACATGGTTTATATTAACCGGGGCATTCGGGATGATACGTCCCGAATTGCCTCCCGAGGGGATACGATCACCCTGGGACGATGTTTTCGAGCCGCCGCAAGGGCTCGGTGATTGTCTCCGAGAGCGGAGAAGTATTCAACTACGTCCATAAAGGACAGGAAAGACTTTCTCCCTGCACAGGTGCGAGCTGGGGTTTTATCGAGGCGCTAGCGCCTCGAAGAAAAGAGTCACGAGCTTGCGCTCGTCATAGACACTGCCGCACTCGCGTGCGGTTGAGTGTCTTGGCGCTGAGAATAGGTGAAATCGGTCTCGTCGTTCTTCTGAACGATGCCATCGAGCGCCTCCACTGCGCGCTCAAGATATAAATCCTTCGCAAAGGTGCGAAGTAAGAACTGGTTTTACTTAGGATACGAGGCGAATCCGCCGGACAGGTTGGCGGCAATCGCCTGGTTGGCGACGAAGAGGTCTTCAGCGTCACCGCTTAAAAAGCGGGGAAGGATCAGTGTGCAGCTCCTTCGGATATGGCATTCTGATCGCATTGAGCCTATAAAGGCTCAAGAAGTTCAACACCTGTAGGGATTGAGTACCATCAAACTGGCGGTCTTTGAGCGAATTATCAAGGCGTCGCACATTCAGTCCAGTAGCTGCGGTGACTGATGCGTCGACGACGCTCTCGACGTTCTTCAGTCGATAATTTCTATAAGAAATCACGAGCGTGAAACGCTCGTCTTGACGTTTAAGCTCTTGGTTGCCACGGAACCGGGGAAATTTCCAACCTGATCGTCCCGGACGACGAGTCTTCATCAGACTCAGTCTCGTCGCGTCGATCATTTTCGCGACTACGTGCTCAAATCAACCGAAGTTGCTCAACTATGTCCGAGTCGTCACTCCCCGAGGAGTGGCGACTGCGGTCTTTCATTCTGTGCCGCGTCACACGAGGGGGCGTAGCAGAACGAGCATTCTTCCAGCCCTTTAGGTTGAGGTTATTCAGCTCTTCTTTAAGGAAGCGGACCTCCACTTCTTGAATCTTTAGTAGAGCCTTATGTTGCTCGATCGGCAACATGCGGCTCGGCGGCTTGTAAAGCCATCTGCGTCGCGAATGCCTTGCGATTGAGTCCCGCCTCGAGTGCACTCAATATGCCAAGTAGTACATCGTTCTGCTTGACGAATAGGGATGTTAACCTATCGTAGAGGACCTGTCTTTCTTGCACCATGCGATATGCAAGAGAGTCCTCGACGACTTCCTTCAGGAAGGAGAGGACTTCCTCCCGTTTGAAGGGATTATGGGCAAGAGCAGCCGTCGGAGCAGCTGTCACTTGTCCAGCCACGGGGCTGGAAGAGGCAAGTGCTGTGCGTGTCGGGTCTGGAACTGTTACGACCTGAGCTTCTGTCCCGGGGACAGAAGCCATTGTCATGGGAGCCTTGTAAGGTGGTAGGGATCCCTCCATGATATTATTCCTCGCGCGATGCGATGAGAAGGGATTCTCTCCCCCCTCTTCCTCTTGTGCCCATTGCGGCTGGGGAGATTTAGCGGGGGTCGAGCGCACCGTCTCGTCGCCGATTTCGCCGATACTTGGGGCTTTACGCGCCGAGTTTCCCACATGATCGCCTGGTGGTATAACTGTTTCTGGCCCCATGGAGAGATGAATATCAGCCGGAGTAACTGTATCCGGCTGAGGAGGTGGCGGCGGCATGGAGGCTCCCGAGGGAATATCCGGTATTGCTGCTGGAATTTGTCCTGCCTGCGAAGGTGCAGGCTCCTTGGTTGGTTCAGCTGGAAATGGCGGAGCTGGCTGATAGTTTTTCGTTGGCATTGCAGCCTAAGACCGAGCAATCGGCCCGGAGGCCAATGAGTTTATAGCCAATGAGGCCGAAGGTTGAGTCTTAGGAGCTGACCGCGCGGCGCGGTCACTTGACTTGGGGTTGTTTGATCGTCCAGTGGACGAGTTGAAGATGTCAGCTATCCCAGCTGATGCTCGATGGCTAGCAGCACGGCTGCTAGCCCTTGAGAGATGAGACATCGTGCCAAGCACTAAATACTTGACCGCTTCTAGGTTGGAAGACTAATTGTAGAGAAATTGGCTCTATTCTTGGGATTCTGAACCGGAGTCGGAAGACCACCAAGGCAACTGGCCTTGGGCAGATAGTTCTGTGGTACAAAAAGGGAGGGAATTCAAAACACCTTGAGATGTACTTGTGCGTTGCATCATGTTTATGGTGCATGATGCTACGTGTAGCGGTTCATAATAGGAACAGCAATAAACGGAGACCGCATTACAGTAACGCGCTAAATGCTACCGTACACGCCAGAACGCTAAGTCCTATATTACTACAAAGAGTAGCGGACCAACCACGGCGCACTGTATGCCGCCGCAACCCATGGCGCCGAGTGGCGAAGTGGCGGAGTGGTGGCGTAATTATCGAGTGCCGTCGGTGGTGCACACGTGTTGGAACCGCAACCGTCCGGTGCGCGTGCCCCTTATGGCCGTACTACATTGCCCCCAATTCAAGTCGGCGCCGCCCGGCGTCGTTAAGGTCACGTGCATCCCTATGAGTCCGAGTCGCGCCTTGCCATCCACAAAATCTTTTAGTGAGAGCGTGTGTGCGAGCGGTCAAAAGCGAGTCCGATCAGCGTATCACTGCGGACGGAGCGCCGCTTAAGAAAGGCGCTAAGTTTCTTGTCATGGTCCACGGCGGCGCCCCTTCATATCCTGATAGCGAACCTGGTGCCCCTACCCGTTTGAATGGAAGATGGGCGGGAAGGGGGGGGGGGGGGGGGGGGGAAGAGACCTGGGACAGGCGCCGCGAGACGCCTTTCGTGTCCCGAGTGCGCGAATACTAGCGTCCCCGGTCCGGTTTTTAGGCGTGGTTTCGGGTCGCATTACGAGCCGTCGCAAGGAACAAGAGCCGAAGGCGCATGATTCGTACAGATCCGCAGCCAGGCTCGACGCGCGTAACTACACGGCCGTCCATATTACGTCCATTGTCCGTCCCTTTTACCCCTTATTAACTCTGTGAATTTAGACGGACGGACCAACCCGAAACAGGCGACTCCAGGAACCTGGGGTTGCCTCGTGGTTGGAAAGGACGTCCAGGGTACTCTTTGTTTACGTCCTTGCCGCCTCTCAGATAAACTGCCTAATTACAACTACGCACGTCCTCCAGTGCCAGCGCCATGCGCAGAAGGCTTCTGTTTTGAAGCGAGGCGCGGGCGCGGTTTGTTTTCGGGTGCAGAAAGAAAGGCGTCAAGAGTCGCGCTGCGAGCTGGATGGTCGACTCAAATTGGGCGCCGACAACGCTGAATTTCCTCCGCGTCGTTAGGGAGAGTGGATAAGTCGGAACTAATCCGCAGGAACACTGAGAGCCTTCGATGGCGCCTCGGGTAGCTGGGACCAAGATGAGTGGTGCAGAGTTATGAAGGTCCGACGCGGTTTCCGATATCGGCAATGATTGAGGGCATCCTTGAGTTACGGGGAAGAAGGGGGGATGGAGGCGCCTCTTACTGAAATAATTATGGAATTCAGTGATTGGGCGACCCGGTCATATGCCCCGTCGTGGTTCAAATTTGGCGCTGCGGTTGGGGCTCAATTGGATTCGATCTCGTGAGGCTGGTTGGCGAGAATAATGTAAGGCGAAGAACTCGGCGCCGCCGTCCGGCGGGATTAACTCGCGTATTCTACCTGCTTCACTTGGCCTTACTGGGGAAATCAAATTTTGACCCATACTTTCATCTACATGCTCACATACTCACATTTTTCCATCATCGACTTTTCCACCATCAACCTACCTTTCCTCAACAACATCAACGACACGCAAAACATGCTCGTCAAGGATTCGGCGTACCTCAGGCGCCTTTTATTACAAAGCTCCATGCATAAGTTACGCTTGCCGACCCCGGAAGCGCGGACGCTGGAGGAGGATCACGCCATTGGAGCTCCAGCCCGAGAGTCGTCGCCTCCAAATGAAAAGCTGTTCTCAGAGTGGAATCGGTTCCCCCAAGTTCAATCACAGTAAGGGAGAGCCTGATGAAGGCCAGGCGCAAAAGGAGCTGTTGTAGTACGGCGAAAAGGGGGCCGCGCACCGACGTTGCAAAAATCGACACATGTACGCCCATCCCGGGTGGTCGGAATCGGCTTCCACTACCCCAATTCGCCACTCGGGCCGGGCACACTCTGGTGACTGTAAGGACTGCCACTTCGCTAATCTGCTACTCTGGAGTTTCGTGGCTTCGGATTGGTCTGGTTGGGTGGTTCGTTTACTGGTGCTGCGGGTGTGTGTTACGCTCAAAGTTAGGGCACACTACCCTATCTGAGGGGTCTAGGTTAGTGTACTCGGCATTAGGGAGGATACTGTAAGTGCCAGTGGCACGTTTTTTTGCCCTTGGGCCGCTCTGGGCTACCAGCCCCGCCTCGGGCCCTCGCTCAGCTGCTACATAAGCTGGCTGGGCGGCGCTGGGTTGGGGTTAGAGGTAATATAAACGGTGGTAGGGAAGTCTACTCTCCAAGTAAAGTCTTTTTCCCGTCTCGTCTTCATTTTTCGCTTTTATTTTCTTCCTTTACCTCTTCCTTTGGGGTTTGTTTGTAGCAACCCTGCGCGGACGCAAAAAGAGCAGTGGCGAATGAACTACGCCGTGCCACACGTGCACGCTGTCCACTTCATCCCAACGACCTGCCCCTCTTTTCTAGCTCTACCACGCCCCGCCCTCTTTTGTGCTACTTCGGGCGAGCTACCCGCAGCACTACAGCTGTATCATTTCCCGTGCTGCTGGTTGCGCTCCACCAGGAACTGTTACGTTGTGCATTCCATCAGGGGATAGCAGATTTCTGCATTCATTCCAACCGACCGGGTGTTCATCCATCTTGACGCCAAAGATACATAACTACTGTCATCTGTGTATCAGTGGTAATTTTTGGCGCTGGCGGCGAAGACGCGCTTCGCGACGCAATCTCCCACTGTCAATTATAACAAGGAAGCTTCAAATACCGGGGCACGGGAGTAGATCGCGAAGAACCGTCGGCGCGCGATCGCTTCGAGATGAAGATCATGAAGTGCCACGGCGTTTCGAATGCTTGGAAAAACTTCACAGTTTTCCGTTCCAACAAATATTGAAACGGACTGTAACGCGACAAAGATGACAAGGTTCGACAATTCGGAAACGACATGAAAATCAACTTATACGACTTCCCGTCCGCCATCTGCGTGACAAAGGCCAACATGATGGCGGAAAACGGCGTACCCGAGGGCCTTTCCGTACCCTCGCTCCTAAGAATGAGGTACTTTCCTCGGAAGCTGGACGAGCTATGCCGGAAGCCCGAGTCGCGTCTATCTTCGCCTGACCGGCGGGAAATCAGCCGCCTAGACATTTTCATCGGCGTGGAACTGGCATGAGCCTTGGTACACGCGTGGGCCCTGGAGCGGTGCTGCAACCGGAGCTTCCCGTTCCTTCCGATGCATGCGCTCGAGTTCAAAGAAGTCCATATCCCGCAGGCCTAAAGTTCATTTCCGCTCCCTGGCCGGACTCGGGGCAACGCCAGCGTGGTTCTGCTCGAGATGACTCGGATATCTCATGAAGATTTTTCGACTCACCGTGAACATATCTATGCGCTACTCCCCACCCGCTACGTCCCACTGGGTGCGCTTGGGGTGGTGGAGTCGAAAATTAACCGCACTCTGGCAGAGTAAGTGCTTATGCGCCGTCTTGGGGCACGGGTTCTGCGCTTGTCGGGTAAAATTCCCGAGCCTGTGGTAATGCTTTCGACACAAAGACAGTAATAATCCATTTTATTAAAGATTTATTGCCTTGTGTACAACCTTCGGATATGCGCCAGAATGAGACGTCACTGATACAAAATTTTGTGACGCCGTTTCAACTGCGATTCACGCAGGTGATAACTACAGAGCAACTCGAGTGGGTACTGCATCTAGGATCCCAGCTACTAGAATTGCAGGACATACCAGACTGCGCCATAGTAGGCAAATAACAGCGTCTCACGCTGTTCAAATGATAGGACCGCCCTATCAGGATCCGATTCTGTTCGTCTCTTGGGGTGAGACATACTCTGAAATCGCGGAAGAACAGGCAGATCCGGGTAGAAGTACTCAGTACGCGTACCCGTATACTGTATCGATCCCGTCCACCCCACCAGCTCCTGAATCTATATATTATACTGTCCCTTATTACGGAAAGTTCAACAGCAACTCAGATGCTCGACCGCCTGCTAAATCACAGTCAGGGTGGCGGGTACCTGCTATCCAACCCCGTCTGGTACAGTATTATGATACATCTGCTTCGAGGTGGGACATAGTAGCAGTGAATTTCCTCTCTAAACCCACCCCAGGGAGTAGAGGCAAGGAAAATTCCTTTTGTTATACTTTAGAAAATAACTGGCTTCAACTGAAGCCAGGTTGGCGTCTCTGTCTAATTTTTTTCTGCAGATCGCCGTATAGCAATCATTTTTACCTTCCTAGGACGGTCGCATCGGTGTCTCTCGTTGAAGAGACACCTGATCCACTAATTGAGATGGAGAGCCAGCTGGAGGTTGACCCTCCGCCTCTAGGCGTCCGTAATCATACGGCGTCTCAATCAGATATTGAAGCATCGGGTTTTCAGTAGAGCCACGTCCGTATGGAATCACACCGTCTCGGACCTGTGAGGGCTACCTATCATACCCGGTATGTTTACTGTCTCCCTTTAATTATAAGGTAGATGCCTCTATAGGCAGTACCTCTACTAACCTTGTTCGCGACCTTTGTATTTTTGGTAACGGAGCAGGTCCCAATATAACCCACAAGGATATATTATCAAAAGAAATCTTAGAAAACCTTCATAAAAATAAAGCTGTTGAAAACATAGCGTCAGCTAGCAAGCATCGACTTGAATTTTCATGTGTAGCATATCTTTACCTCGAATTAAACGGCTATAAAACCCGCCAGCCGTTCGTTGTAGTCAGCGATTTATCTACTGACGTTCTATTAGGAATAAACTTTATAGATCGTCACGTAGAAAATATTTGGGTACGACGACGTCTATTCGTACTTCGTGACGACACTACATTGCCAGTACAAATCCGTCCATCTCGCACAATAGCACGTGAAGCGGATGGACGTATACCAGTACCAAACGCCAAATCAGAGCCAAAGTACGTACGAAATTGCTAAAAAACAGAGCGTACCCGCTCTGTCCGAAACCTTTGTACAAGTCACCGTAAATGCGTCTGGTAGTTTCCTCCTAAAAAGTACTGAAAAATTTACGGTACGTACCATTTTAGCATTGCCAACGGCATAGCCGTTGTTAAAGAAACAAAAGAGTTATAAATAAAAATAGCTTACTTATCACCTCAGGAGGTGATAATAGTTAAGAAAAATATCATAGGAACTGCAACAGATGCCCCCATGATCGGGTTCGTAATTTCTAATATTTCTGACACTTCCAGGTACGACAATATTGTTTTTAGAAAATCTACACACGGGCAAACGTGTTTTTATTAAAAAGACTTACGTAAGTCTACAGAAACCGTCCCGAAGACAATTGATCCTTGCATTATAAAACATAGTACAGGCCGTCTATGCGAAGGTATCTGCAACAATATTTCAGGGGGCAGGGTACAATATTCAACGTCTTTAAGGGACGGGAAAATTAATAATATTTCTAATATTAATATACATAGCTCAGGTAAAACATCGGAGATCACCCCAGATGTTACATCTGAAGAAACCGAGGGCTCTTTGTTTGATTGTAAAAATATACAGAGACCCTCTTCCTATCCTCCCTTACCCAGAGAAGTGCTAGAAAAAATTCATTCAGCACCAGTTGCTGATGGGGAATCTTACACTGAGGGTCAAAATTTTCAGTAGATAATGTTGACCTCAAAAACTTAACTGCTGATTAAAAAAGCAGGTTCGATCTATGCTAAGGACTTTTGACAATTTTTGGTCAGGAGACCTAGGAAAATTTACCGCAGCAAAACACAGGACTGATACTGATCTTGATGCTAGGAATTTTCGTAGTCAGCCTCACAGAGCTGGTATGAAGGATCGTGAGATCCAAGGCTACGAGGTCCAGAGAGAATTAAAATTAGGTGTACTTGAATCTTCAATGAGCGAGTGGGCATCACCCGTACTATTCGTTCCTAAAAACGACGGTATGAAATTATGTTTCGTTGACTGCCGCCGGTTAAATAAAATAACTGTAAAAGACAGTTATCCACTCCCAAAAATGGACGAGGGCCTCGACTCTCTAGGAGAGGCCGTCTACTTTTCTACACTAGACGCTAATTGCGGCTACTGGCAGATGAACCTCCGGGAAGAGGACAGACCCAAAACACCCTTCGTGTACCACGAAGGTTGTTTCGAGTATAAAAATATGTCGTTTGGGTTATGCAATGCCGCGGCGAAGTTTCATTGAACAATGGATATTGTTCTTATTAATTTTAGATGGAAGGATTGCCTAATCTACCTACAAGACGTAATAATATTCTCTAAAAGCTTCGAAGAGCACCTAGAACAGGCAGAAAAATTACTAATCCGTCTCAAGAACGCACGGTTCTCTTTAAAACGAAAGGTATGCGAGTTCTTTAAAAATCAAGTGGACTATCTAGGCCACGTGGTGATTCCAGGGAAGATGGCAGTAGTTAAAAAAATGGAGGCTTTAAGGCATTTTAAAATACCTCAAACTCAAACACACAAGTCCTTTTTAGGGCTGGGTATTCTATGCAGAGGGTTTGTACCTAACTTTTCTTGCACTGCAGCTCCTCTGAATGCGTTGCTAAAGAAAGGGAAACCTGTATACTTTCTACGCTTTAAACAATAGCAAAGAAACGCTTTTGATAAGCTAAAAGAGGCAACAACATCACCTCCGATGTTATGACTGCCTCGTCCGAATCTTCCTTACAGTATCTAAAACGATGCTTGCGGTTATCAATAAGTGTCATCCTATTGCAAACGCACTAGGACGGCACATGAAATCTATCATCTACTGGGGCCGTTCCTTAAATTCGGCAGAGAAGAACTAATCTGTAACAGAACGTGAGCGTCTGGCAGTCATCTGGGCGTGGAAGATACTCCTGTGGTACGGCGATAAGGGGGCTGCGCACCTTCGACAGGAAATTGACACGTGTACGCCCACCCCGGGTGCTTGGAATCGACTGACAATTCGCCACTCCGCCACTCGGGTCAGGTACAGTCAGAGATACTGTAAGGACCTAGCCACTTTTCCATTTTGCTACTCTGGAGTGGCATGGCTGCGGATTGGTCGGGTTGGGTGGTTCGTTTATTGGGTACTATGGTTGCGTAGTTAGGGCACACTACCCTATCTGATGGAATCTAGATTATTGCACTAGGCAGTGTTGAGGATACTGTAATTGCTAAGTGGCACTCTGTGTAGTTGGTTTTAGGGATTTTTGCCCTTGGACCGTTCTGGTCCACCAGCCCCGCCTTGGGCGCTTGCTCAGCCGCTACTTAAGTTGGTTGGGCGGCGCCTGGTTAGTGTTGGAGAAGGAGCAACGGTGATAGTTCAAACTACCTTCCAAGTATAGCCATTTTTCCCCGTCTTGTCTCCTTCGTTTCCCCTTATTTTTCTTCCTTTTCCATTTTCCTTTGGGGTTGGTTGAGGCAACGCTGTGTGGACGCACACAACGCAGGGGTGACGACAGTACGCCCTGTCACACGAGCCCGCAGTCCCCTTCTTCGCCAAGACCTGCCCCTCCATCTAGCTCGACCACGCCCCATCCCCTTGTGTGTTGCTACGGGCGAGCTACCCGCAGCCCTTCACTGATCTCCCGACCTAGAAGAGATTCTAGGATCCCTTTATGACGATGTCCCTGCGCTCAGGCAAGGACCACAAGGCGTCCAGTGAGATTGCTAGCATCTTCAGCGGCAGTCAACATTCCAAGAAAAAGATGACGAAGGGTGCTGATGATGTGGCGCCGAATGTGCCACTCCCACATCAGCACGATCAGACGCCGCAGGCGCCTGTTGATTATCCGAAGAAGGTCGTGCCAAAGGCGCCAATTGATGATGACGATGATGCCATTCGAGAGGTTGCAATTGATTCTGATACTCAAGACGATGAGAACAAGAACCAAGTGACGGACACCCTTAATCCGAGGTCGGAAGCGGCATGCTATTCGCACGGCGCGCCAATTCCGACCGCACATGTCGCCCCCGTGTTACCAGCTCCACCTGTCACGAGATCGATGACACCCGAGCCCCTTCATCAGGTTGTGACAAAAAGAGAAGAGAGTAGCACCCCAGAACTTGGCCTGTATTGCCCTGGCTTGGAGCCGCTCAAGACGATAATACCATCCTTTCAGTATGTGGTTGATTACAACTTCGCAAAACTTCGAGCATTCCAAGCCAGGATGACTTTGGCCATCTATACCAATTGAAGAAGCGGATTGATGGGCTCTATACGACTCTTGGGACATTCGATGGTTCCAATCCAATCGGACTTCTCCACTTCCTGACGACGTTCAAGGAGGCTATAGACGCCTTCAATAAGTCGGAAGGAGTGGCGGTTCGCGTGCTCACCTATTTTCTGGACGTCGACGACTAGGACGCATATCAGACCCAGGTATCTCGCGGCACTCGTGTGGAGGGGCTTGGGATGGCGGCCGGGTGGCATCATGTCGTCCACATATTGATCCAGAGGTACCTCACGGATGAGGTGCTTCAAAAGGCTCACGACCAGGTGACGCGCGCGACCCAGAGGAGCGGCGAGGATGAGTTGGCGTTCGCGCAGCGCATCATGAATGCTGCGCGAACGTGCCGACATGTCCTCACCCCCGCTGAGCTGGTGCAGAACTTTTTTGGTGGTCTCCATGATGCCACTCGTTGGCGTGCCCAAGGACAGATGAATTCCATGCGCCAGGAGGATCGGAACAGCATGGTTGTTGTTAGCCAGACCGCCTTCTAGAAAGGTGAAGCAGAGAGGGCCCAAACTGCCGCCGCCGTTCCACGTTCTCACCAACCTGCCGGAAACCCCCTGTCTCGAGCTACGAAGAATCCGACCATTCTGATGCATCCTGCATCCAGCCTGACTTCGGACTCATCCCTCTCGACTTGGCAGCGCCCCTAACAGCAGAAAAAAGTGATGGATCCTACGGCGGTGGTCGATACAGCCTTCCAGCTTGGGGACATCCTGGTGTTAACCGCTGAGCAGATCGAGAAATCGACTAGAGAGATGAAATTGGAGAGCCGTGGTTTGATGCGTGAATTTGAAGACGTTCCAGAACTCACTGAGGCCCAGATTCAGGCAGCGCAGACGGTCATCCCGAGCAACTACTGGCAGCTTAGCTGCTGGAGCTGTTGCGACAGTGGCCGCAGCACATTCACCTGTCGCCATCTCTCTTCATCGCAACGCATCTATTTCGTGTACACCTACTATCTCCACCAGATAGAGGCAAACCCTCTCCTGGAGGACCGGCACCACCAAAAGATGCAAGCGATGAAGAACTCTTGTCCCAAGCCCGGTCCTAGTCCGATGAATCAGTGCGGGTATGGCGTTGTCCGACGTGGACGTGGAAGTGGTGGCCAGTTTCAAAGATTGCCTCGCCCGCCGTATCAACCCAGTCAAGATCGCCCGCAGCAACCCGGAAAGTTTCATGTGGTTATGAACCCGGAAAACCCGATGCCTCCGTCAGATCAAACCAATTCAGCAGCGTCGTCGGAAAACTAGTAGCGACAGACACCAAGGAACACGGTGTTTCTGTCGCGACCACGACTCCTCCCCCGGTACAGGAACAGTCAGGGGGGTAATGAAAAGAACAATATGCGTGGGGAAGTCGGACCTCATTGTGAGTCTCAGCCAACTGTAAATCATAATGAGTTTGAACCATACCCCTTGACTGCTCCCCCTCCATCGAAGGAAGACGACGATGTCCCACATTGATGGTGGAAGAGTAGGCAGAAAAGGCGACGAAGGCGACGGCTAATGATGAAGTCCCAAGTTGAGCCACGATCTGGAATAAGGCTTGGGTTGGTTATCAACGATGATTCGGTTCCCAACCTCGAGAGGCAAGCACCTTTCCCAGGAAGAGATGAGAAGAATGAGCCCATGGACGAAGATCCTTCCAGTTGCCTATTCTTGACGCGCCAGAAGTACGTTGTGTCCGGTTCCATCAGCGTGACAGCGAAGGAACAGGTGACTTTGCCGTTCGTCCTTGACACTGGAGCCGGTTATAACGTGATACGGCGAAGCTCCCTGCCGGATGGATGGACCAAGGTTGTCACGAAGAATGAAAACCTTCCCAAGTTGGGTTATGCGAGTAGCAATGCGTTGAAAGTGACAAACGAGGCACTTCTTATGTCACGCTTCTTCAATTCTCTATATAGTGTAGCCTTCCTCGTGGTTGGCCGCTTGGCGGTTCCAGTTGTCTTAGGGATCCAGTTCACGAACCGTCACGTTGATTCCATTCGTTGCATCAAAAGGGAAGGTTGATTTCACGCGAGACACCTTGCCATCATCGGTCACAGCACAGGAGCCAACCCCTGGTTGGAGAAGAATGCCCGCATTGTTAAGCGTAAGACATTGACTGGTGTTGAAGCATTTTCCACGGGCGACGAGTCAGTGACGTCGACACGGATCCGACTAGCCCGACCACTGAGCTTCCCGCCGTTCACACAGCGGCAAGCGAAGGTCACGACCTTGTTGAAAGGTCTCATCGTCACGGAGCCAAAACATGATGTCGTGGAACGCTACGGCGTTCTGGTCATGAAATCCGTCCATGAAGTGTCAGCCGACCAGCCGTTCACAGTCCTTGTGAGAAACTTCACGTCCAAGGAACCCCTACTCCCAAAGGGGATGGTCGTGGCGTACGCGTCACGATAGCCTCTTGGGCTGGTCAACCTGAACAATGGCGCAGCCAAGGAACTCTGCCGCTTGTACGGCATCAGTTTTCAGTGTTCCCCAGCTGACGCGGACCATTCCCAAGGGGAGGAAATAGACGAAGCCGAGAATGTCATGGCTCTCATGGAGCACGCTCTCTCCAATGTAATAGAAGGCCACGAATTGTCGCAGACGTCCTCGTGACGGCTGGCGAAGACATAGACGATGTGTCACCGGATACATCTGGGAATTAAACGCAGGGAAAAGTCGACATAATTAGAACCAAGCACGAACAGAGACCATAAGCCCGTAAATGCTGGAAGACATGCCAGCTATGGATGATGTTCAAGACGACGCGCCGACCGAGGCGCGTCTCGATGAGAAGAAAGATTGGATAGATCAGATATACTTGGAACACCTTGAGGATCCCGGCCTACGGAAGCCCATCATGAGGATGTTGGAGAAGCACGCGCCCGTATTCGA
>JAVCKV010245281.1:0-15517 GCA_032274145.1 Herpochondria borealis | reverse complement strand
ATTCGTTGGCGTGATCGACTGGGAGGTCGGAGAACACGCCGACACGTACATCCTGACCGGACCAGTTGATGGGCCTCTAGAAAGAGTCGAGTTACCAGGACCTTCTGACTCCTCGGTCGATCTTGTTGAGTTCAATGGAACGTTCGTGCTCCACACAGACACCCTCTATTTTTCCGACGACGGAATCGAGTGGACTTCTTGTGCAACACCGCCCTTGTTGAAATCCGACGAAGTCGTGATCGCTGAAATCGGAGGACAGTGGGAACCTGTTCCGAGGTCTTCGCTGCGGGTGAACGGAGAACTTATTGTCGTCGCCGACGCGCTCGTCATTGCTGTTGTTGACACCGATGATCGACGTGGCCCGCTATTGCTTCGAACCATTGACCTTGGAACGACCTGGGAGGAGCTTGAGGTTCCTGCAAAGCTCGGTTCGTTCGTGACTCTTCTCTCAGGTCCTGCTGGGGTGGTCGCCCGGATCGTCGGCGGTCGAAGTGTCAAGTTTCTCTTCTCGATCGACGGACTTGAGTGGATTCTGCTTGACGATGAACGACTGGGATTCGATCCCGTAGCGGGGCATGTCACGTTTGTCGGTGTTGGTCATAGCGAGCTCATTGCAATACGTGAAACGTGGAGTCAACCGCCGAGTGGGTTGATGATGTTTGAGGCAGAGGATCGCGAGGCCACGAGTGGCGAACTCGCTGCGCTCCAGGAGTGGGAGCAAGAAACGTCCGAAGGTCGATCCCGCAAGTACATCCGCATCAACCTTGGATCGATTCGTTAGAGGATGCGGCGGTCGGCGGCCCAGCGGGTTAGTTCGTTGCGGTTGGAGAGTTGCAGTTTGCGCAGGACTGCGCTGGCGTGGGATTCGACGGTTTTGATTGAGATGGTGAGGCGTCGTGCGATCTCTTTGTAGGCGTAGCCGCGTGCGAGTAGCCGCATCACTTCTTGTTCCCTGGCCGTGAGCTGGTCGAGTTCAGGGTCGGCGGTTGGTGTGGTGAGTTCGGTAGAGAACGCGTCGAGCACGAACCCGGCGAGGCGTGGTGAGAACACGGCGTCGCCTGTGCCGACCCGTCGTACGGCGTCGATCAGTTCGGGGCCACTGGTTGCTTTGGTGATGTAGCCGCGGGCTCCTGACCGGATGACCTCAATGACGTCCTCGGCAGCGTCGGAGACCGAGAGTGCAAGGAAGACGGTGGTGATGCCGCGTTCGACACAGCCCGAGATCACGTTGGCGGCGGTGCCGCTCGGAAGGTGAACATCGCACACCACAACGTCGGGTTTCTCGCGTGCGATTACGTCGATTGCTTCGGGTACGTCGCCAGCTTCGCCAACGATCGTGAAGTCGTTTTCGAGCTCGGCGCGTACGCCTGCACGAACGAGTGCGTGGTCATCGACCAGGACAAGACGGGTCATGCGGAGGGCTCCGATGTAGTTGGTGTAGCTGGAGTGACAGGTAACGGTGAGGTTTGTTCGGCGAGCGGCGACGGCGGTGTTGGGGTGATCGGCAAATGAAGTTCTACTTCAGTGCCAGCGCCCGGTGCGGAGTGAATGGTCGCCAGGCCGCCAGCGCGATCCATGCGAGCCACGATCGACTCGGCGATGCCACGACGGTCCTTGCTGACCTCATCGACGTCAAAGCCGGGGCCGCTGTCTCGCACAAAGATGTCGATCGCGTGAGCGCCACGTTCAACAAAAACGTCGATTTGTGATTCGCCGGCGTGGACCGCTGCGTTTGTCATGGCCTCGCGGGTCGCTGCGATGAGTCGGGCGAGGTCGCCGTGCACGGCAGCACCGGTATCGCCGACCGCTACCACGTTGATTTGTACGCCGTGTTTCTCTTCGACTTCGCTCGCTGCTGTTTCGAGGGCGGGCCCGAGGTGGATGCCATCGGGTTCGGTTGTGGTGGGGCCGTAGAGCCAACCGCGCAGTTCGCGTTCTTGTTGGCGGGCTAGCTGGCTGGTGCGGGTGGGGTCGTCGGAGTGGCGTTGGATCAGGCTGAGAGTTTGCAAGACCGAGTCGTGCAGGTGGGCCGAGATGCGATTGCGTTCGTCGGTGCGAATGCGGTCCATGCGTTCGCCGTCGAGGGATCGGGCCATCTGCACAACCGAAGGCGCTGCGATCAAGGTGATGCCAGCAACGATGGCCAAGCCAAACACGAGGCCGATAGCCACCTCGGTGAGCGAGACGCTCGAGAGGGCAAAGACCAATATGCCGCCGAGAGCGACCGACAATCCTGCCACGATTCGCACGACGATCGAGATGCCGTCAGCGTTCGCATCGCTTCGGGACCAGGCGATTAGTGCACCGGCGAGAATAAAGCCGATTGGCCAGGTGATGGAGGTGACTGAGGCGGGGGCGAGCTGGGCCAACAAGACGATCAGCCCAATCACTACTAAGGCGATTCCCACGTGGCGGTGCAATGGGGTCGCGCCTTTTGCCGTCGGTGAGTACGGGCTGATCTGGGTAGGGGAGATGACCGTGAGGGCGGCCCATGCCACCACATAGAGAACAAGGCCCCAGCCAACAACAAGGGTTAGGGCTGCAAAGGCGACGCGGATGACGAGCGGCTGAACGCCGAGCTCGCGGGCAATGGCCGACGCAGCTCCGCCGATCCAACGATCGTTGCGATCAATGCGGGGGATCTGCCATTTCGGCTGCGGCAGGAAGGATTGCATCTGCGGCGTTGAGGACTGCATCCTTCTATCTTCGCAGCTCGGAGGGGCTCAACGCATCAGGGGCGAACCCCGAAGAGACCCTGACGGCTCGGGGCAAGACCAGGGAGCTATCCGTGGTTCACCCAATAGGCACCACGCATTTGGTTCTTAATGATGAGAGCATGGAAAACAACAACGATATGAACAACGACGAACCCACTCCCGAAAGCGACGGCGAACCGGACTACGAGCCGATCGCAGACGACACTGTCGACGCTGTTGACCAGGACACTGTCGAGCCGGTCGCCGATGACACTGTCGACGCTGTTGACCAGGACGCTGCTCAAGACATGCCCGAAACCGGAGAGGACGTCACCGGAGAGGACGTCACCGAAGAAGACGGCACCGACATCCTTGCTGCAGCTGCTGCGTTGCAGGACAACAACGAGTGGAACGACCCAATCGCTGACGCTCCTACTCCCGACGCTGACAACACCTTTGTCGGTGGAACCCCACAGGCTGACCCAACAGCGACCATTCCACCCGCACCGCAGGTAGCCGCAGCGAGCCGCTTAACCCGAGACCCCTTTGCGTCCTTTGGTGGCGTGCTCTCGGGAATCGCCCACAACTACGGCTGGGACGTCGGACTGACCCGCATTGTGTTTGTGCTGATCCTTCTCGCCACCGGCGGAACCGCAATCCTCGCCTACATCTTGGCGTGGGTCCTCATCCCTCGTGCTGTCTACTGGCCGCCAGCACCGACCACGCGCCGAGGGCTGAGTAGCTTCTCGGGCCGAGACCTCGGTATGGGCCTTGTTGCACTCGGTGCACTGGTCGTCATTGGAGTCGGCAGTGGCGAGGCCGCCTCCGTGCTCGTGCCGCTCGCTCTTGTTGGCGGCGGTATCTGGCTGCTTGTCCAGAACCCACGAACCGACGCTGTCCCTCAGATGGCAGGACCTCCAATGGGTGCGCAGATGACGACACCTATGGCTACGGCATATGCCGGCTCTGGATCTTCGATGGGAGTAGGTCCCGCTCCTCAGCAGCCGATTCCTCCTACGAACTACGCTTCGCAGCCCGTTGCTCCGCAAGCCGCTCCGAGGCGTTCATGGTTGCGACGTATTGCGATTCTGCTCGGCATTGGTGCAATCGGCCTCGTCCTGATGGCGCTTGTTGTCGGCCCGATCTTGTTGTTCACCATTGGTGGAGACAACATCGACTTTGAGTTCAACAGCGATCCAATCATCTTTGATGTCGACAACATCGATGAGATCCCTGCGATCATCAACGAAGACGGCGGAGAGATCTTCATCGACCTCACCAATGTTGACTTCAACGAACTCGCTGACGATGCCGACCCGGTATCGCTCGAGGTCAACTTGGGTGCTGGCGAGATCACCGTGCGGCTCCCAGACGATGTTCGGGTGCAGCTCGATGCGGAGACCGACTTTGTTGGTGAGCTCGACATCTTTGGCTCCGAGACCGACGGCATCAGCCCCGAGGTGTCGTTCGACGCTGATGACCCTCAGCTAATCCTCGACCTCGAGGTCAACGCCGGACGAATCGAAGTAACTCGTGAGTCGAGCAGTGTTTCCCGCTCGATCGTTGTTGAACTCGACTGATCGAGCATTGAAATCGATGGGTAATTCTCCATCACGCTGCAGCGGCGCCCCGAGCTTTTACGCCCGGGGCGCCCGCTCCACGTTTGGCCCGGCGTTTAGCATGGCCAGATGATGTTCCGTGCCTTCGTATTGGCCCTCGCGCTTTTGGCCACCGCCTGTGGAAGTGGCGGTGACGACAACGCTGTCGAGGGCACCGCTGCCGACGACGCCGCTGTCGACGAAACAGCAGTCGACGAAACGTCAGCGCCAGCATCGATCGAAGCTGAGTCGGTGGTGACCGAGGAAGCCGACCCAACCACGTCTACGGCCGCACCTGAGACAACCGCTCCACAAAGCACCGCTGCACAAACCACCGCTGGTGTCGAAGCTGCGCTTCCTACTGGCCCAATCGCCGTGGATTGCGGCAACCTCGCTCGCGTGGGGGTTGGCCTACAGACCGGCACGTTTATATCTGGCGAGGTTGAGTACACCTATCAGTGGACCGTGCCAAGCACCTATGTTGGCGAGCCAATTCCCGTGGTCCTCGACTTCCATGGCATTGGGAGCAACGGAGCCCAGCAAGCGGTGTTCTCCGGGTGGGCTGCCAAGGCCGAGGCCGAAGGTTTCCTTGCGGTGGAGCCAACCGGTATTTCGCTACCCGATGACGACCGCGCCTCCTGGGAGCTTCCTCAGTTTGAGTCCGATCTTCGAGACGACGTGGCAATGGTGGTTGATCTACTCAACCTCGTTGCGGGAAACGTTTGTATCGACCCGAACCGGGTCTTTGCGACGGGTATGTCCAACGGCGGCTTCTTCACTTCTGAGCTCGTGTGTGATCTGAGCGAGACGATCGCCGCTGCCGTGTCGGTTGCTGGTGTCACCCATCACGAAACCTGCGCGCCAACCCGTGCAGTCCCGTACCTTGCTTTCCACGGCACCGCCGACACCACGGTCCCGTTTGCTGGGGGCGGAGAGTCAAGCCTCGCCGGAGCTGAAGAGCCGAGCGAGTTCTTTGAGCAGGTTATGCCCGACGAGTTTGCCGAGTTCGCTGCCGCTTTTGGTTGTGCAGAATCAGCCGATAGCGCGATTACTGCGGAGGTGACGCTGACCTCATGGTCGGGCTGCGATGACGACGTCGAGGTTGGTTTCTACACACTCGAAGGCGCCGGACACACGTGGCCGGGTTCGATTATCTCTTCGGCCATCCCTTCGTTGGGTGTCACGAATCTCGACGTGGACGCGACCGAGATTTCCTGGCAGTTCTTCCAGCGCCATTCCCTCGCTGCTGAGTAGCAGCCGCCCTTCACCCCCCCCAGAACACAAAGCTGATTCGGAGCACCATGACCCCCCAAACACAGTCCCCTCGATCGCGTCGTCTGATCGGTGTTTTGATGCTGCTCGCCGTTGTGGCGAGTGCGTGTTCGTCAGGCGAGGCCGACGTCACCGGCGCGAGCAGCGACTCGAGCTCGAGCACAACCGTGGTCGAGCAAACCACGACAACCACGAGCTCAACCACCACCACCGAAGCCGTGAGCGAAACAACGTCTTCGGCGGCACCTGCGTTGGTCGACTCGGTCGATTGGGAACTTTGTGGGCAGCTCGAATGTGCCACTGTTGATGTTCCCGCCGACTACGACGACCCAAGTGCCGGAACACTTTCGATCGCCATAAACATGTTGCGGGCGAGCGACACCGATCGTCGTATTGGTGTCTTGATGATCAACCCTGGTGGTCCGGGTGCCCCCGGAACAGACCTCACGCAGAGCTTTGCGTTTGGTGGTTATCCCGCCGAGATTACCGAACGGTTTGATGTTGTTGGGTTTGATCCGCGAGGCGTGGGGGCGTCGGAACCGAGCTTTGCTTGTGGTGACTCGGGTGATCAGCTCGAGATCCTTACGGCGGTTAACGACTTGTACGACACGCCCGAAGAGATCGCCGTTGGCGAAGCAGCGGTACAGCTGTGTGTCGACTCAATGGGTGCGCTCGCTGGTCGTATCCACACCGACTTCGTGGTTCGTGACATGGACGAAATCCGTAAGGCGATGGGAGAGGAGCAAATCTCCTACCTCGGTTATTCGTATGGCTCGCTGATCGGTACCTGGTACGCCACGTTGTTTCCGGAGAACGTCCGGGCAATGGTGATCGACGGCGCCGACAATCCTCTCGATGAAGAGGACACGTTCGAGGAACGACTCGATTCGGCGCGCGAACAGATTCAGCCGATCGAAGACCTCTTGTTGGCTTCGCTCGAAGCCTGCGACAGTGCAGCTTGCCCGATCTATAACGACGGCGATCCAGTGGGCTACTACTACGACACCGCCAAGAAGTTTGACCTGATCAACGATGCGAACGCCAACAACCCTGACACCGCGTTTTTGGCGTTGATCACGCCGCTGTACAACGAAGCGTCATGGCCTCAGCTTTGGGCTGGGCTCGAAAGTTTGCAGGAGCGGGACGATCCGTCGATCTTTAGTTCGCTTGCGGTGTTTCAGCTCGGCGACGACCCTGGTGCGGTCAACATCACGGCACACATCAATTGTCTCGATGCGTGGGCGTTGCGGCCTGACAACGACCGGGCCGAGCAGCTCGCCGAGAGCGCCGAGTTTGCATCCGTCGAAGATGAGCTCGACGCCGAATTCCCGCTCCTCGCTGCGATCGAATCCGATAGCGCGGGCACGTGCCCGTTCTACGACACGTTTGCGCCAAAACCCTTGGCGGTGCCTCTCGATGGCGGCGGGGTGCCGATCATTGTGGTTGGCAACACCTCTGACCCGGTCACCTCCTTTGGCGAATCTGAGGAGCTTGCGAACGACATCTTGGCCAACGGCATTTTGGTTGAGGTCGATCATCCGAGCCACACGGTCTACCCATCGAACGGTTGTATTAACGACGTCGTCGATGCGGTTC
Source organism: Herpochondria borealis (assembly GCA_032274145.1). Classification (NCBI taxonomy): domain Eukaryota; phylum Rhodophyta; class Florideophyceae; order Ceramiales; family Ceramiaceae; genus Herpochondria; species Herpochondria borealis. The sequence continues at coordinate 8,355 of JAVCKV010245281.1, read as the reverse complement.
TGATCGACCTCGACTATCCAACCGAGGCCATCTCGTGTAGCCGAGAAGTCGTTGATGACGCCGAAGTATTGGCCGAGGTTTGCCTGGAGATCGCGCCGGCGCAAGCACCCGGTTTGTCTCAGGCTGACCTCGAGTCGGTGTGCGAAAGTTTCGTTGAACAGTCGTTCAGCAGGCTCGGTGATGATGCCGTGTACGGTGCGCTGTACGAGGATGACGCCGACGCTGGCGCTGCGCTCTTTGAGATTCTTCGTGACCTGATTACGGCTGCTGGAGGCTGAAAGTGTCGATCCTCGACGAACTGCTCAACGAACGAAAAACCCTGCTGGTCGACGGCGCGATGGGTACCGAGCTTTTTGATCGAGGCCTGACCGCGGGCGACCCGCCCGAAGCGTGGAACGTCGACATGCCCGAGCGTGTCACCGATGTCCACGCGGGCTACATCGCTGCGGGATCCGACATCATCCTTACGAACAGTTTTGGTGGGACGACGTTCCGGCTCAAGCTGCACAAGCTCGATGGGCGAGTGGTAGAGCTCAACGCTGCCGCTGCACGAGTGGCCCGATTGGCAGCTGACGCTGCTGACCGGCGTGTCATCGTTGCGGGGTCGATGGGTCCGTCGGGCGAGTTGTTAGTGCCAATGGGCGAGATGACTCCCGAGACCGCTGCTGTCGCTTACGCCGAGCAAGCCGAAGGCCTCGCCGAGGGCGGCGCCGACATCTTGTGGATCGAAACCATGTCGAGCCTCGATGAGGTTGAAGCTGCTGTGGTTGGCATTCGTCGTGTTACCGATCTGCCGATTGCGGCAACGATGAGTTTTGACACGGTTGGTCGCACGATGATGGGTGTTACCGGAGCCGACGCGGCAAAACGTATGACCGATCTTGGTCTGGCGGCCATTGGTGCAAACTGTGGCAACAATGTCGCCGAGACCGAGTCGGCCGTGATTCAGATCAAGTCCGGCGCTGGCGATACGCCGGTGATCGTAAAGTCAAACGCTGGTGTTCCCGAGTTCCGTGGGGACGCGCTCGTGTACAGCGGGTCGCCCGAAATTATGGGCGCTCATGTGCAGCGCATGATGGACGCTGGTGTGCAGATCATCGGCGGCTGTTGCGGCACGTCCACAACCCATCTGCAGTACATGCGAGATGTGATGCGCGGTGTTGTGGTCGCCCCCGAGCTCGCGGCTCCGGGTCCAAAGGCTCACGACGATGAGCCCGGTGGTTCCGAAGGCCGGGCCGCTGATCGTGCCGACCGCGCAAAGCGACGCCGTCGACGCACCGCCTAGCCCTAGGCGAGCACGCTGAGTCGGCGAATTGCTTCGTCGAGGACTTCGTCCTTCTTGCAGAACGCAAACCGGATGAGGTGCCTGCCTGCTTCTTTTGTTGCGTAGAAGACTTCGCTGGGTACGGCGACCACGCCGGCTGCTTCGGGTAGAGCCAGGCAGAACTCGATGCTCGTCGGTGGCAGGTTGTTGCGCTCGGCAACACCACGGATATCGCACGTCAAAAAGTAGGTGCCTTGGGAGTGGAGTACGCCAAAGCCAGCGGCTTCGAGACCAGCCTGCAGACGGTCTCGTTTGGCGAGAAGATCGTTGCGGAGACCGTCGAAGTAGTCGTCGCCGAGCCGTAGCCCGACTTCGACCGCTGGTTGGAGCGGTGCTGCGTTCACAAACGTGAGGAATTGCTTAGCGGTCATGACCGCATTGCGGAGCTCGGCGGGTGCGGTGACCCAACCGACCTTCCATCCAGTGAATGAGAAGGTCTTGCCAGCGGAGCCAATGCTGATGGTGCGTTCACGCATGCCGTCGAGTGCGGCGATTGGGATGTGTTCGCCGTCAAAGACCATGTGTTGGTAGACGTCATCGCTCACCACAACGAGGTCGTGTTCGATTGCTACGGCTGCGATTTGTTCGAGCTCGTCTCTGGTGAACACCTTGCCGGTTGGGTTGTGTGGGGTGTTGAGAAGAATGACGCGGCTCTTGTCGGTGACCGCAGAACGAAAGGCATCCATATCGAGTGTGTAGTCGGGTGCAGCGAGCAAGACCGGTTTCTTGATGGCACCCGCCATGGCGATCGAGGCGCTGTAGCTGTCGTAGCTCGGCTCGAACGTGATCACCTCGTCGCCGAGATCACAAAGGGCAAACATTGCGCCGGCGATTGCTTCGGTTGCGCCGGCGGTGACGAGGACCTCGGTGTCAGGGTCGTAGGTGAGTCCATAGAAACGTTCTTGGTGTTCTGAAACGGCGGCACGGAGCCCTGGTTGACCGGGGAGCGGCGGGTATTGGTTCGGCCCGTTGAGCACCGCGTGGGCGGCCACTTCGGCTACTTCACGAGGGCCGTCGGTGTCGGGAAACCCTTGCCCGAGGTTCACCGCGCCGGTCTTTTGTGCCAGCGCACTCATCTCGGCAAAGACGGTTGTACCAAACCCGTGGAGACGAGGATTACGCAGAGCTTCGACCATGGTCGAAGATTCTGCCACGATGGTGCGCTGTGGTCGCATCTACGAACTCCTCACTACTACTCGGCGTCGATACCGGCGGTACGTACACCGACGCGGTTCTGCTCGACGCTGGCACCCGTTCGGTGGTGGCATCGGCCAAAGCTCTAACGACCCGTCACGATCTTGCGGTTGGTGTTTCCAACGCGTTCGGTGCGATCTCGGCGTCGCTCGACCCTGAACGGGTTTCGCTGGTGTCGATCTCGACCACGCTCGCGACAAACGCGGTAGTCGAAGGTCATGGCAGCCCCATTCTGGTGATCCTGGTTGGCTTTGATGAACGCATGGTTGCCCGAACCGGCATCCACGAATCGTTCAGCGACGCGGTTGTCGGAGCGATTGCTGGTGGCCATAACCACTACGGAGCCGAACAGACTCCACTCGATACCGAAGCGATCGAGCAGCTTCTGGCCGAACACGGCAACACGGTTCGAGCGGTTGCGGTTGCCTCGACGTTTGCGGTTCGTAACCCTGCTCACGAGCAACAGGTTCGCGACTTGGTGATGGCAATCACCGACTTGCCTGTGACGGTCTCGTCGTCGCTCAGCGAGTCACTCGATGCTCCTCGTCGGGCGCTCACCACTGCGCTGAACGCTCGTTTGCTCTCGCGCATCAGTGATCTGGTCGACGCCGTGTCCTCGTCGCTCGACGCACTCAACATCACTGCGCCGGTCATGGTCGCCAAGGGCGATGGCTCATTGGCGGCGGCCGATTCGGTTGCCCGCCGTCCGATCGAAACAGTGTTGTCAGGCCCTGCGGCCTCGATCGTTGGAGCAGCAACGCTCACCGGTCTGGACAACTTTGTGCTGTCCGACATTGGTGGTACCACAACCGACGTTGGCCAGCTTCGTGATGGACGACCTCGCCTGGTGGCCGATGGTGCCCGCGTGGGTGGCTGGCGCACCATGGTCGAGGCCATCGACGTGCGAACGACCGGTCTCGGCGGAGACAGCGAAGTACATACCGACCGAACCGACATCACGGTTGGCCCGCAACGACGTGTTCCGTTGTCGCTTCTGGCGAGCCAACACCCCGAGATCATCAAGGTCATGCGGACCGATCTGCAAGAGCCGCCATCGCGTGACGTCGCTGCAACGTTTGTTTTTCGGATTGACGACGGCGAGGTTCCGGCAGGTTTGTCGTCGATCGAGCAACGGGTAATCGGTCGGTTGTCGACGGTGCCGCTGTCGCTTCGTCAGGTCGCTGGGGGAGCCCTCGAACGACGATCGCTCGGAGTACTGGTCGACAAGGGGCTTGTGCAGATTGCGGGCTTCACGCCGTCCGACGCTGCCCATGTGCTGGGCTTGCAAGAGAACTGGTCGTGCGAGGGCGCTGCTGTCGGAGCCGAGCTCATGGCGTGGTACACGGGCGAAGAAACCGTGTTGTTTGCGCAACGGGTGTGGTCCGAAACCGTTCGCCGTAGCGCTGGCTGCATCCTCGACGTTGCCTTCGACGACCTCATTGGCGACGCACTAAGCAACCCGCTCGCCAATGCCATTGCGTCGGGCGAGCCAATCGTTGGTGGGGTTGGCGTATCGCTTACTCCGCATGCGCCGATCGTTGCTGTGGGCGGACCTGCGGCTGTGTACTACGGCGAGGTCGCGACCCGCTGCGGCGCCGAGCTCGTCCTACCCGAAGACTTTGCCGTGGCGAACGCCGTGGGAGCCGCTGCCGGGCAGGTCGTGGTGCGAAGCCACACCGAAGTGCACAGCGACGGACCCGGCTCGTTTCGCGTGGTGAGCGCAACCGGCAGCCAATCGATCAGTGATCCGGTTGAAGCGTTGGAACTTGCCACGTCGCAAGCACGTGAGGCCGCGACTCGATTGCTGGCCGAACGTTGCGAGGGGCTCGACAACGTTGGTCCAACGGTCGAACACATCGATGTCGAACGCCACGATTCTCCCGACGCTGTTGGTGACGAAGGCCTCTACGCAGCGATCATCAACATCGAACTCCGGGTGAGCCCTGTCGGGTAACGACGGGTTGTTGAGTTCTCTGAACAGGGTGCCGCCTGCGTGGTTCGTGCAGACGGCACCGTTGTTCGTGGGGTGTTAGTTGCTTAGTGCGTCGTCTTCACGTCGGCGGGTGCCGGCGAGGAGAACGAGTCCGAATGCGATGAGCAGGAGTGCTGCCAACATGACGCCTCGGGACTCGGTTCCGGTGAAGGCGAGCGGAGTGCTCGGCGCAGTAGGCGCCTGGTTTGCCGTGATGCTGGCAACGTCGTGGTCGTCTTCGTCTCCGCCACCGATTCCGTTTTCGTTGATAACGCCGTCGCTGAGAACGTCGGTGTTTGTGTCGTCGAAGATGGAATCGATGTCAGGGATTGGCTCACCATTAGGCATGATGAGCAGTTCGCCGTCAGCACCTGTTGGGGTTGCTGAGGTGATCTCGGCATGGTTCTCGAGGGATCCTGCAGTAACGATCGTGACGGTGATGTCAACAGTGGTGGATGTTCCTGCAACGAGTGGTCCTGCAATGGTCGTAACCGGGTTTCCGTCGGTGTTCGACGTCCAATCGGTGTCGGCCAGTTGCATACTCGCTGGCAGGTAATCAATTACCTCGAGGTTGATGGCGTCGACGTCTCCTTGGTTGGTAACCGTGATCGTAAAGGTGACGTCATCACCAACGGTGACGGTTGAGGACTGGCCAGTCGCCAACGTCTTTTCCAAGGCGAGGTCGAACACTGGTTGGTGGAAACCAAAGTCGACGGTCAGGTTCGAAAGCGAGTCGGGGTGATTTGGGTCGTTGTTGAACCCTGTTTCGCCGGTTGGTTCGCTGTCGTCGAGTGTGACCGGGCCTGACCAGGTGTAACCGCCAGGTCCTGCGGCACCGTTGTTGTCGTCATCGATGCTGTCGTTGGGGTCGGTGGAGACCGGGTCAGATGGTCGGGTTCCGTAGAGCGGCCCGTCTTGTTCCCACATGGTTGGCGGGATGCCGACGATGTAGTCACCGGGGGTGAGATTGGTGAAGAGGTACTCGCCGTCAGGGCCTGTGACTGTTGTAGCGATTGCATCGTTTGAATCGACGATGCCGTCGCCGTTGGTGTCGTCGGGCAGGCCGTCGCCATCGATATCGGTGAACAGTTCGACGGTTACACCCTCGATTGGGTCTTCGTCGCTATCGAGGATGCCATCGTTGTCTGCGTCGAACCACACCTGGTTACCAAGGTTGTAGGTCGGTGGCATAACAAGGGCAATGTCGTGGTCGTCTTCGTCACCGTCGCTGCCATCAACAACGTCGTCGCTAAGCGGGTCGTCGTTGGTTGCATCTGGTGTCGAGTCGACATCGACTACGGGAGAACCATCAGGGTTCGTGATCTCAACCGGGGGAGTTGAGGGATCGCCATCGTCATCGATCGTGGCCGTGCCACCAGTGATTTCGGCAGTGTTAGCGAGCGTTTCGAGATCGGCTCCTGCTGCGATGACCAAGGTGACGGGAACGGACACGGTTTCGCCTGGGGCGAGGGTGGCGGTGATCGTGAGATCGCCGTCCTGACCGTTGGCGTTTGTTGCCCACGCATAGTTGGTGCCCGCTGGGTTGAGTGAACCGTCGAACGCTTCCCACATTGTTGGATCGACGTAGTCGATCACGGAGGGATTGGTGACCGCAACGTTGCCCTGGTTGATGAGCTCGATGAGGAACGTCACTGGTGAACCAACCGAAATTGGGAACACGGTGGACGGATCGACCGTTTTGCGTAGCGCTAGGTCCATGACGGGGATGGTCACGATGTCGTGGTCGTCTTCGTCGTTGCCTGGCTGGCCGTTGCTGGTGGTCTCGTCATCGACGAGGTCTCCGCCGATTGTTTCGCCTGGCGTGGTGCCGTTGTCGGTGTCTGGAACCGAGTCGATGTCGAGTAGTGGTCCAGAGGTTGGGTTGTTGGGGTTGGTTGGGTTTGAGTCGCCGTTGGTTGGGTCGTTATCGGTGTCGAAGCGTGCTATTTCGGCGACGTTGATGAGTTGGCTGGTGGCTGGGTCGAATCCTGTGGCAACGGTGACGGTGATTGGGATGGCTACGGTTTGCCCGTACCCAATTTTGGTTCCGTCGATGTCGGCGGTGACGAGCGCTATCGGGTTTTGTGGGTCGGTGTTATCCCAGGTGTAGGTGAAGCCAGTTGCTGTCGACGTTGGGTCGATTGTCGCATTGGGGTTCAGTGCTGGGTCGAAGGCTGCCCATATGGTTGGGTCGAGGTAGTCGATGATGTCGATTTGTTCGACGGCTGGTCCTTGGTTGGTGACGGTGATCAACATGGTCACCGCACCGCCTGGTAGCAGTGGTGTGTCTGCCGAAACAAACGTTTTGGCTAGGGCGAGGTCGAACGGAAGCTGGATTGCTTCGGAGTCGTGGTCGTCTTCGTCGATGCCATCGGCGTTGTGCAGGTTGCCGTCGCTGTCGGGGTCGTTGTCGATGGTGTTGTGTGAGTTGGCTGGGTCAACAGTGCCGTCGAGGCTGATTGGGTCGTTGGCCGGGTTGCTATCTGGTGTCGAGTCGATGTCGGCTACGGGGTAGGTGCCTGCGGGTAGCGGTCCGAATGGTCCGTCTGGGTCCCAGGTTCCTTCCATGGCCGAAATTTCGGCGATGTTGATTGAGGGCAACTCAGCGGTCGCCAAATCGAGTGTGTAGGTGGCGGTGAACGTCACCGAATTACCCGACGCAAGAGCCGAGATATCGAACACGTTCGTCGTTGTCGTCGTGACTGTTCCCGATCCGTCAACCAGGCTGCTGTAGGTCAAACCGGCTGGTGGTGTGTCGGTAACACTGACGTTGACAGCGTCTTGGCCGCCTTGGTTGTTGACGGTTATGTCAAAGGACACTTCGAGCGGGACAACGGTTGGGTCAATGACGTAGGTCTGTGTGGCCGACTTTGTTTTGATTAGTTCGAGGTCCCACCATTTGGTGAACGCCTGGTCGTGGTCGTCTTCGTCGACAATGCCGTCGCCTGAAGTGTCGCCAGTGACCGTGTTTTCGTTGATCTCGTCGTCGGTCATTGCATCGTTTGTGTCGTCACCATCTGGTGTCGAGTCAATATCGACCAACGGTCCGTCAACGGGATTGTTCGAGTTCGAAATATCCGAATCGCCATTTGTGGGGTCGCCGTCGTTATCGAAGTAGGAGATCTCGGCATAGTTGTATAGGCCATCGGCAGCGTCACTGATGTTCACGGTGAGTACGACCGCAATGATGACCGATTCGCCGTTATCTAGCACGCCATCAACTTGTGCCACGGGGGCGCTCAGGTCGGTGGTGTCCCACGTGAATGGCAAGGCCTGGTCGCCTGTCGTGACACCGGCAGCGTTTAGTGCCGGGTCAAAGGTCCAGGAGTCAGAAACATAGTCGGTGACATGGAAATCTTCGACGCTTGCAGCCTGGTTGAACACTTCGATAAAGAAGGTGAGCTCGTCGCCGTTCTTCACACCATCAAGCAAGTCAGGGTCAGAAGGATCGATACGCTTTTGGAGCGCAAGATCATATGGCAACACCAGTTTCGCAATGTCGTGATCATCTTGATCACCAGGAGTTGGTTCGTTCAGATCGCCATCGCTATCAGGATCAAAGCCCGCAGCGAACTGGTCGATCAGGTCGCCGTTGTCATCAATACCGTCACCGTCAGCGTCAACAAACTCGTTCACACTGTCAGGCGTCGAGTCAACATCGACAGCGAAAGGCGACAGAGCATTGGACGGATCGGCATCGTCATCAAACGCCGCGATCTCGGCAGCGTTCACATACGGAGCCGCAGCCAAATCAACCACATCAAACACGAGCGGGAAACTCACCGAGCTACCCGCGGTAATCGTGTCGATCGTAAACATCGGCGCACCATCTGTCACAGCTGTGACAGATTCGGTAGCCCACAAC
>JAVCKV010245170.1:0-15518 GCA_032274145.1 Herpochondria borealis | reverse complement strand
CAGTGTCCATCAGCGCTGAAGACGTCCTTGAAGCGAACCCGACGAGCACCGTCAGCAGTCGGGAAATACTGGATGCAGCCACCTCCTGTGAAAAGAAAACGGGTTAAAAACAAACAAGAAATGGCCCACCTGTATCCCTTGAAATAGGACCCATACTCACCAGATTCCAGGTCTCCATCACCCGGCATCCACTGCAGGGGCACCTTGTAGCAGTCTTCGACTTTCTGCGCCCACTTGTCCAGCCGATTCCTTCCATAATGACGGAGCTCCAAGTTACCAACCTCTGCAAAGAAACAAACGGAAATTAGGTCGGAACACCTAGACCGACTGAGTCGATCTACCTGTACCGACGAACAAAGAACTCTGGTCAGCATAAATTATGCAAATCACCACGGCGGGAAAACCTGGAACGCTTGATTACGTAAACCAGTCGATGTAGGGATACCGACTGAGTTTGCCACGGTAAACCGACCAAAAGTAATGCAATCTACTATGTAGCTCTAACTACGTATCGCAAACATTGTTTTACGGTAAAACTAGCCGCAAAAATAGCTAAATTCATGAAAATACGAAGATTTAGAACTAGAAAAATTCACTTACCATCATCTCTCGTGATCAAATCCTTTCTCCCAGACTTGGGAAAGTCCATATTCACCATAAAAGGTCCCTGGGCCATCCTTTACACACTCAATGAACAGTTTACACGAAAAAACCGGTAAAAACAGTGAAAAACTTGATAAAACCTTAAGAGCAAAACTTTAAATATCCCACTCTTGTTTGTAAACAAGAAAACAGGAAGTGGTAACTTTCGGCCAATCACAAGCCGGCTACTATAAGCCCTTGGCTTGGGCCACTGATCAGCCTTATGCTGGCTCATCAGCCTTTTTGCCACATGTCAATATTGTTATTAAATTAGTTAAAAATATTTAAACTAACGGGGAATGCAGTGGTAGTGTTAGGAAAATTAATCCAAGTATTTTTAACAAATTTGCGTGAAAATATTAGCCAAAATTAATTAATTGAAAATTGGAAAAATTAATTAATTACTGTGCCTCGATCGACCCGTCAAACGGCCTTGATCGACCAGTCGATCGAGGAAAAATAAAAACTTGTGTACACTCAGGAATGTCAAAGAATTGTGATTTATTGAATTTGTTACTATTTATTATAATTGTTAACACTGAATATTTTTACTATTGTTGATATATATATCTATATTTAAATTTACCTATATTTGTCCCTTGACAAATTTTATTTGTTAAGGCATGTTATAAATATATTCTTGGCTGAACAGCCAAGCTAATGTCAATCATTTATAATGTATGCACTACTTTAGCAGTGCAAGAGCAAGAGCCAATAAGCTGCATCTTAGACAGACACAAAACCAATAGCTTCACCTCAGTGAAGCACAGTTCTTTACTCACACTGACTAACTCTAGAACTGTCTAACCCACAGCTTTTGGCTCAGGCTCATATCTGACTATTCTGTACACTGTATGATATTGGAACACATATATACAATAAAACAGTTTAAAGGTATTGAGCTTTTATTTATCTCTAGTTACATTTGGCAAGGACATAAGTAAGCAACCTAAAATTTATAACATGGGGGCTCGTCCGGGATCCCATTAATAACATTTTTGGGATCTTTGCTAAATGGATTTACAAGAGATACCTGAGCAACTAACATTTGATTCAGAACTATTTATTGAACATAGTGAAATCACTAACAATAACCAAGTGGATGCAGATGACCAAACAGAGGTCACCAGCAACACTAATAATAGTACTAATAATACTGAAATACCTACCCAAAAGGGCTACCACATTAATCGACACCAAAAGCCTAAAACTAAAAGACTAAAACGAATAAATAACCGAAGAAGGCGAAAACCCAGTCGGATAACCCCGACCGACTCAGTCGGTCTACCTATACCGACTGACGAGTTTTCAACCTACCTGAATACGGTTAATACGGTCGGTACGCCTGTACCGACTGGTCTGTATAGGGACGGTGTGCCCATATCGACTGGCACAAACCCAGTCCCCAGTAATATACTAACAGGTGACTTGGACAGTACCAAACAATCAGCGGTTCTGTTACTAGCCCAACTACAGAAGGCTAACGGACAGGACCCACAGCACCTGTATTATCACTACAGATCCTTGGCACAACAACACCTTACGCAGGCAATTGCGTACCTGGAAGCCGCTTCGCAACAAGCCATAAGTAATGGCTGGTAACGGAGAAGGAGAAGGTATCCAAGGGAACACTGGGCAGCCCGGAGGCCGACCCCGCAGCAGAACTCCAAGTTTGCAGGGTGAAGGCACTCCCGGCTCCCACCGAAGTAGAATCTCAGGCAGACCTGATGGAAACCCGGCTGTCCCACCGGGAGGCGCCGAGGGAGGCGACCCCCCAGGGGGACGACCGAATGCCCAGCACCATAGGGACCAACGGTCCTGCACACCCCGCGAGGGTCGACACAGCCGTACCCCAGACCCACTGGGAAGACTACGGCATCGATCCTCCCGGACCCCAGAACATGGCAACGGACGCAGTAGGAGGCTATCGCCCTCCACGTTCGAAGACAACGACAGCTATCCAGACTTCGGCCGACACCGGAGTTATGGTTCTCCAGGCCTAGATATGGACGACGAAGAAATGCTTCGTCTGCACCGACGCCTAGAAGGAGAATACGCTGATCGAGAGGACCGTGTGCGTACCCGCGAAGAACGGTACATCCGCCTGATGGAGCAACTCGAAGATCGAGAAAGAGCACTCCACAGACAATATGGGTACGATGCCCTGCAACATGTGGACCAAAGTCTTAATATGGACCGCCACAATTACAGACAAGGGCAGACAGGGGCATCCACCCCTGCACTCCCTGACTACCTAGAGGCTAGAAGAAGCCCACCCCCAAGGCCTCCAAGGCCCTCCTCTGGCCATAGAAACCCGCCGGAGCGAAGGGCCCCAACGCCAAGGAGACCCTCTCCTGAAAGAAGAAGTACACCACGGAGAGAGGAACCGCCTAGGAGAGTAACCCCTCAGAGGGACCCTCCCCGGCGGGAATCTCCTAGACGGGACCCACAGGACGAAGGCCCAAGGCGAAGGCTTAGGACACCTGGAAGGGAAAGAGCTCCCTATGAAAGAAGAGCTCACCACTATCCACCTAACCCTCCGCCCATTCCCACACCCGCTACCCCAGCAGTCCAAGACAATTCAGAAATGATTGAACGACTGCTCCAAACCATCAGTAATCTGGCAACCAGTAGCAACACACCCCAAAAGAAGCGAATCTCTCCCCCAATCTTTAAAGGAAATGAGGGTGAGCGCCCAGAGGCACATCTGCTAAGAGCAAATGACTGGATGGACCAGGCAGGAGTCCCTCCTGGGGAAAGAGTCAAAGACTTCAAACATACCCTGGACCATTTGGCTAGGGAATGGTATGATACTCTCCCTGATCTCGCAAATACCCCATGGGACCGCTTGGCCACCATCTTCAGTCAATATTTCTCTACTCAAGGGCGCTCCTCAAAACACCTGCATGAAAGATGGAGGAACTTTTCGTTTGACCCATTGTCAGATGACATTGAGGTCTTCATTCGAAACGTCAAAGAAGTAGCCAGACAGCTACAATATGATGAGAGGGCAGTGTTAAACTTGATCAAGGCTTGCATGCCGACAGAAATGTATGGAGCACTCTATACAATGCATGACTTAAATACTGTCATAACTATGATCAAAGATGTGTATGCCAGAAAACCTGATGCACCACTAACCACAACTACAGCCACCCCCTTTAATCAGTTACAGGCCATTGGGCCAAAGACTAAAAAGGGAAAACAAGTGGACACGGATGACTTGGCGTCAATGCTAATGCGATTCAACATCCAAGACCACAGCCAGCCAAAGAAGCCACCCTACAAACCCTTCATCACCGGACCTCGTGGAAGAGGCCGTGGAGGTTTTCGTGGGGGCTTCCGCGGCGGCGCACGTGGAAGAGGTGGACAGAATCGCAGGTTCCCCAGATACAACAATAGGAGAGGACAAGGAGGAAGGTTTGACCGCAGTCCAAACACCAAGCGTCCCAGGATTGCAGGAAAAACCGTTGATAAAGACAAGTCCAGGTGCCACAACTGCCGTCAATTTGGCCACTGGGCAAATGAGTGCCCTGAGGCAAAAACACCTAATCCACCAAGGGACTCACAACCCCAGCCCAGAAGATTTGAAGACTACAGTTTCCAGTTCATGGATGGACTCCAAGGACATGCACCAGGACCAGCCCAACCTCCCCCTACAGACTATGACAAGGCTCTCCAGGAGTACCAGGGAAAACACCAAATTCCCACTTTAAACTTCTAGAGGGTGAAGTCACAGACAAGGAACAAAACCCAACACTGGACTTCACCCCCAAGCGCATTCCCAATGCAGACAAGATGTGTTTGACTCCAGAGCAAGCCCAGCATGTCTATGACTGTGTCACCAAGGAAATTGCATACAACCCAGCGCAGGTAAGTGAGTCAGTTTTGAATTCTGCCACCTTAGAATCAATAATTAATGACCCAGAAGAGCCAGAGGAATTTTACATGACTAAGGATTACAATCCTTACATGGATGAGCTTATTGACTATGGCAACTGGACCTTCTTGGAGGAGGAAAATGAGGAAGTAAGACCTAATCCAAAGGCACCTCCAGAATTCCCCTCTAAAGAATGGTCAGTATTTAGTAATTGCCTCCAATATACAGCTCATCCAAACCCCCCACAAAATCACCTAACTGGCCAGGGCTGCATGGATTTTGATTCAGATAGGCTCAAAAGCAAAGCTTTGACATATGGTGAAACTGATGTTTCAGTCCATATGGCAGAAACAATTCCTACTTCATATACTGATTCACTCCACCCTGCTACCTGTGAGTTGAATTTCCAAAGTTCCTACAATGACTCAGTAGACCTTTCCACTACTTATCTGGGACAGGATAATGTGTCACCTTCTGATATGTTTAGTCCCACCTGTAGAATTCCCTTTAGACCCAATGCAAGGACATGGGGTAATATTATAGGTGGCCCCAACTGTAATATACTAATAGATACAGGGGCAACTAAATCCTATATGTCTAAGGAATTCTACATGGCTAATACTAATCTACACTCATATCCTAAGTTCACCCCTAGGCATGGTAACATACAAGTAGGTAATGGTGCAATGGTACCATCTATGTTTATTATTCCAGTGCTAATAAAGATATCAGGCCACAAGTTTGAATTGTACACTATAGTGGCTGACATCAATGCAAACACTGATATAATAATAGGCATTAAGAACTTGTATGAGCTAGAGGCAACTATGGATACTAAAACCTCAACATTATCCTTTGTAAATAGATCTTTACCCATTTTCCCATTATATCCATCAAGACTTAAGCCAGGAACAACTTGCTATATCAAAGCAAGGATACCCTTTGTGCAGCCACTCTCTGGAGTGGCAGTAATCAAAATCATGCATGAAAATGCATATGGCACATTGAAGGCTAAGATTGTGGATAACTATACCATACTGCAAGTTACTAACAACACAGACAGTACAATATTTTTCACCCCAGACCAGTCTATAGGAATTGTAGATATCAGGTCATTAGGGTATTACAACCTCTCTGTAACCTCAGTGCATGAACCTGATTGCCCTGAACATAATGAGGCAGTCATAACAAAGCATGTAAACTCAGCATGTAAAACTGGTACAGAAGGAATGAGTAGTCAAAAGATGAACCCCTCAGACCCATATCCCTGGCTTGATCATGATGATCCCAGGAAAACCATGACTGATGAAGAAATTCTTCATACTTCCATAGATTTGTCAGAATCTGATCTAAGTGAAGAGGAAACTCATACTCTTATGGGAATACTTGTCAGTAACAAGGAGGCTTTCAGTCTTAGAGATGAGATTGGAAAGGTCCCCAACATGCAAATAAATGTTGATGTTATTGATAGTTCTCCCTTCTTTGTGAGACCTTTTCCAATATCAGAAACAGACAAACCAGTCATGGACAAATATATGAAGAAATTGGTGTCTCTGGGAATTTTGTCACAAAACAGTACTACTCATACCTCCCCAGTCATGCTAATAGCAAGAAAAGGCAACCCTAACAAAAGACCTGTTGTAGATTTTAGATTACTAAACACTAGAATCTTAAGGAGAAACACTTCTACCCCATTAATGAGAGACATTTTCAATATCCTGGGCAGGTCAAACTGTGAGGTATTGTCATGTGTGGACTTAAAAGATGCTTATCATAGCATTAGTCTGACACCCAAAGCTAAGGAATTCTGTGGAATTCTTCCTTACTTTGGCAGTCCTCATTATAGGTATGAAGTTCTCCCTATGGGATTGTCCATAAGTCCACAAATATGGATAGATTTCATAGAAAAGGTTCTACAAGATATCCCCTCCAGACCTAATTACTTAGCTATCATGGATGATTTGCTTCTGCATGGATTGAAAGATCCCCACATGAAACTCTTAGAAACACTGTTGCAGACCATGATCAAAAATGGTCTGAAAATTTCTCCAAAGAAATGTCAACTGTTTCGCAAACACCTCATTTATATGGGGAATGAGTTTTCAATAGAGGGAAAACTTTTAACAATCAGACCTTTGAAATCAAGGATAGAAGCCATCATGAAGTGCCCCTCCCCAACAACAGTCACTAAATGTAAAAGTTTCTGTGGCATGGTAAATTACATGAGCCTCTTTTGCAAGAGATTGCAGGAAGTGCTAAAACCAATTTACCAGCTAACAAAGAAAGGGATACCTTTCATTTGGGGAGAGGCACAAGAAACAGCCTTTAATGAGGTTAAAAAGATACTAACCAACCCCCCTGTCCTACACCTTCCTATCCCAGGAGGTCGTTTCATTCTATATTGTGACACTTCTAGAACTCATACAGGCAGTTCCCTGTGGCAAGTACAGTATGGAAAGCCTAGATTGATAGGCTATGCCAGTAAATCTATGCCACCTGCTAGTTTGAACTATAGTGTCACAGAATTAGAAATGACTGGACTGGCAGTGAACATTCACTTGTGGAGATTTCTAGTGTATAGGAATGAGTTTGACTGCGCCGTTGATCACAGCGCTATTCCATACATAATGAAAGCTAAAACTCCACCAGCCTCTAACAGAATAATGAGACTGCTAGAACTCCTATCTAACTATGGATTTAATCTGTATTATGTTAAGGGCAAGGATATGAAGATTGCTGATTTCCTGTCCAGAATTGATGTAGACAATGGAAATCCCCATGAAGTCATACCCATTGCCTTTAATGCACTGTCTGAAGTCCAGAAAATAAAGGACTTCAACAATAACCAATGCATGATAATGACTAGATCACAGTCCAAACAAGCTAACATTGTGTTACCTGATGTGTCAGGGCCAAAGAGAGGATATGATCCAGATTTGGCCCCAGAACACCAACATAAATCCACAAAACAATTAACCAAGGTTACCAATAGGGGAGGAGGGTATAATGATACATGGAGAAGGAATATGGTGCAAAGAAGCATCAGAACCTTGCAGAAATCTGCAAACAGACCCATGGCTAGGCCTGTGCCACAAAGAGTGCAGGCCCCAAGGGCAGATTCTCCACCACCTCTACCTAATATGGTAACCCCAAACCTTGCCCCAAGGGCAAGAAATACTAACAGGGCAATTCCCTTGCCCTTCCCCAGTCAACATAATACACCTATAAGGCCAGAAAATCCCATGGCCAGTAGCACACCAGTGCAACCTAGAAGGCTAGTCTGTACCCCTAGACAGACTGAGTCTGACAACCCTCTCCAACCCAGGAGGGAATACCCAACTCCTAGCAGTACTCATCAGCATGATCACCCCTCTCCTGTACAACATTGGCCAGCAAACCCTGTGGTACCAAAAGTTGTGCAGAGAGAGGTAATCCCCCAAGAGGACCCATATGATACAGGCATGGAAACACCATTTGCGGAGAAAACTATGATTCCTTCATTCAGAACTCCAAATGCAATGGACTTCGCTGTACCACCCCTCTTGGGAGACCAAATATATGATACAACATTGTATCACAAGTACTTGCCTAAACAAGCTGACATAGACAAAATACTAACCCAAATTAATAGAAAGTACCTCACTCAAACCCACTTGCCATGCTCCATTAGAGATATGCAAGCAGCATATATGGCAAGTCCCCATTTTAGGGATATATATAATAGGGTCTATTTCAATAGGCTACCTTCTGATAAAAAGGCACTGAAACACTTGACCAGGATGGATGAATCTGACTTTTATATGATACAAAGTGGTCTGTTGTATAAATATCAACACACATGCATGGGCCAGTTTGAGCCAGTACTTTGTGTCCCTCAGTCAAAAATTCATCTATTCCTTGCCCAATACCACTCATCTATGATAGGTGGTCATATGGGAATATCAAAAGTATTCAGGACCTTAACTCAGAAAATATATTGCCCTAATCTACCCCACTTTGTGAGAATGTACATAATTGCATGCCATACCTGTCAATTATTCAAAACCCACAAGAAGTTTGACAGAACCTTCCAACAAAGAATTATTGACATAACAGTGCCATCACTGGTGCACATGTCAATGGACATAAAACATATGCCTCCATCAGGCATATTTAAATTTATTTTAGTCCTACTTTGTGAAGTCTCAAACTTTTTAGTGGCTGCACCCATGAAATCAGCCACATCACCTGAAGTGTGCACTGCATTGGTTGACCATTTCATTGCATACTTTGGGTGTCCCATTAGAATAATTTCAGATCAGGACCCAGCTTTTATGTCAACACTAACAATGTGGTTCTTCCAGCAATATGGAATAAAAATTATAGTTGTCAGCCCTACCAATCATAAATCCTTGTTAGCTGAACATGGCATTAAGAGTTTGTCAAACCTGCTATTAAAACATATGGCAGACATTAGCCCTAAATGGGACACATTTCTTAAGCCAGCAATGCTAACATACAACTCATATTGTACTCCAAATTTAGACAATATGAGCCCTTTCCAAATTGCTCTAGGCAGACAACCCATACTTGTGCCTGAATTGGAAATCACACCAACAATTCCAATTACTGGCACTTTCAAACAAGCTACTGAATTACAAAGAAGAAAGCTTGAATACATGAGAAAACAACTCATAAACTTCAGAAACAAAAGAAATGCCATGACTAATAAAGATAAAGGCTTTCACAGTTTCACAATTGGTCAAATTGTTTATTTCTATAACCCCAAAGGTTCAATATTGCATACTTCAAGTAAAAAGTTTACTTGTGAATTTGTAGGACCACTGGTAATCTACAAATGTATCAGCCCAAATCAGTTTCTCTTGTGCAGTTTAGATGGTATACCATATCATATGCTCATAGAGGAAACAAAACTTAAACCTGGCTGGATACATACATGCAAAGGACCAGTTAATAATTTAGCAGATCTTGTAAAAATCTCTAGAACTAACTTAGCTCTCCCAGGTGTTCTATAAAATAAACACTCTGAGGACAAAATAGAGATTTACCTAGGTATATGAATCATTTAGCAGAAAAATTCTCTGCTTTTACCTCTATATACCATTAAAAAGAGGAGCATTCAGTGCAAACCCTGTAAAAATGGAAACCTATTCATTGAAAAGTGACTTTCCAAGGACAGTGGATATAGAAACTGTAAAATAATGAGGCAAGTTTCTAAGGACACAGCCTCAATGCACTGAAAGTTTGTCAGATACAGTTTTAGAGAAAATTTGCTCCCCTCTCTATACTGAGTGTAATGATAAATAGTATTACACTCAGTGGCAGTACTGGGTGTTTATGTTGACCACCTCATTAGCAAGACATCTTGAGTTGACCTGAAATTAAGGTCAATAAGGGGCAGAAGTTACTATATACCTGCTCCCCTGCTGCTGGACCTCACTTCATCTGAAGATCACCCACCAGCAACAGCTCTCTCAAGTGCTACTCCAGCTGATCAACAAACATCTTAGTATTTGCCAATACTGACACTGATCTGACAACAAACCACTAACACTAACAGAAAGCATTCTACACATCACTACAAATCAGCTGATATTCTAAATATCACTGATAATACAGCAACCTGTTAAGAAGAAAAAGAATTCACAGGACTTCAGCTTCACTCTAGGAAATCTTACAGTTGACTATCAACTTAAGATAAAGGTATGTGGATTTTCATGATCTTTGTAACTCTGCCATGCTTGGCATGGGGCATGATCACATCAGCCCCTGAGCTAACTTATAATAAGTTAAATATTTCTTATGGTCTTAACTATAAGTACAATGGTAAGGTACACCACAATGTGGATAGGGTATGGGTAATCACTAAGTTTGATTTACCAAAAGTACATAACTTAACATTCCCTACAATAGGGCTAGACTCTACTTGTGCACAATTTCAAGAAAACATTTTGGGTGGACAAGATAGAAAGCTCCCAGAGCTTTCTGTGCTGTGTACCATATCCCTACCTTATTTAAAGCTACTTAAGGAAAAAGAGTCTTATTATAAAAAGCGCGCGGTAGATATTCTGACAAAGGATGTATATTATGCACTGCATGACACTTCTGTCAGGTTTAGGAGATCCATTAGGGGCCCCAATCAAAATTTTTCGTCAACTCCAAACCAGTTTAGGAAGAAAAGGTTTGCTGCCTTTGTGCCTGTGGTGGCTGGCCTAGCAACAATTGCTGTTGAAGCACTAGGCTCCTTTTTGCGCAAGAAAAGGAATAATGCCATGACACAGGGCATTCATGCCATTCAGACAGATCAGTCACTTCTTTCTAATGCCATTAAGACTTTAGATAAAGATTTACTCCTCTATGGAAAGTTCTCTTTAGATAATTTTGGAGCTGTCACAAAACAGCTTAATTATATGGCTGACAGGATATCTACCATGGAAAATTTTCTAAATGGTGATATGCCTGCAAATGAACAGAAGGTTCTGATCTCTGAAGATTCTCTCAATGGACGTATTAGGTACATTCATATGCTGCAAACCTATTTAGATACAGTCACTGAGAGGCATATAAGTATTTATGAAGAGTTGGTAAGCCAGTTAACTGGGCTTTTGCGCGCCATACGCACTCTGCACAGAGGATATATCCCAACAGAACTCTTCCCTCCATCCTTGTTGCGCAATATAACCAAGCAAGCATTGCTAATGGTGCGCAAGCAGCATCCAGAATATGCTCCAATTGTAACAAAAGCTACTGCATATTATGACATGAAACTTGTCACTTTCGGGCTGGACAAGGAGGACAATTTAATTGTCGCCTTTCCAATCTTTGTGCAAGACAATAAAAGGTCTTACATGAAGCTCTATGAGATGGAGACTGTAAAAGTTCCTATCTCAGACCTAAATATGAGAGCTAATAGTTACTCAGAAGTTAAGTTACCCAAACCTTACATTGCGCTCAATAGAGATTACTACATTGATATGAAAATTCAAGAATTGCGCATGTGTAAGAAAGTCTCAAATGACTTTATATGTGAAGAACTATTTTTGGTAAAGCACAGATCACGCCCTTCTTGTGCAAGCGCAATTTATTACAAACAGTCCCCAGACATTGTAAACTCAGTATGTGTTTTCAAGTATTTCTTTAACACTACTGTAGTTCCTAGTGTGCTAGATGGTGGGTCACAAATTTTGTTGGCAAATATGTTGTCAACTAAGAAACTGGTGTGTAATCAACACCATGAAATAGCAACCCCAATTCCTAGTAATGACTATGTTTTGGTGAATAGGTCTATTTTATGTGACTGCCACTTAGATGCGGACTACATGTACCTTTTGCGCTCCATTAGTTCTTGTACTAACCACCCCACAGAACTTGCCTTCAAATTTGCTGTGAATCTGCCCTTCATGCAAATTATGAGCAAGCATTTGAACTTAACACAACAGGTTATGAATGAAACTCTCTCACTAAAACCATTCAACTTCCCCATTGCGCTGAATGAAACTTTCAGGCCAATTAATGAAATAAGGCAGATGCCTAATTTCTCAAGCATTTTGCTAGACAGACCTGAAACCCTCAGGGAATTACAGCAGTGTCTGTCAAAAAGGGAAGAAAACCAGCTACTAATTAAGAATGATCATTTCTTTTATAAGGGGCAGAATAATAATATTAATAAGCATGCTAATAATAATCATTCCATAGCTGAGCATGTAATCAGCCACTGGTTCTATATGCTATCATCAATAATCAGTATATGCATCATGATACCACTGCTATATCTAGCTTTTAAACACCAAAAGCTACATGCATGGGTAGCAGCAATGGCCATATATAGACACCCTCAGATAAGTGCATTAACTTTGCATCCTTTTAAAGATTCAGACTACACAGTAGTTTGCACAGACCCAGGGTTGTCATTAATGGCAACAGTGATAACCTTAATAGGGGCAGCAGTTTTTCTGATAAAGTACATAAAACCCTTGAAATGGGTGAAAGGTATACAATACCCCAGAATGTGCACAGTATACATCTTTGTGAGTACAGAAGCTAGATATGTCCCATTGAAAGTAACCACTTGCAAGGGAATGCTATATTTCTTTAGCCTCAATGGAGTATTTGAAAAATCAAATATTCACTTGCAAAAGAATTACATCTGGGACACCTTACATATCGATTGGAAGGATAGCAAGATCATGTACAATGGCAAGCCTTTGCCAGTAATTCAAGATGTAACTGTTCCCTTATGGGATAAAATCAGACTGCGCCACCTAATTAAGAAAAGTGATGCAAAAATATACATAATGATTAAGCAAGGCACCACATGGTGCCCACTGACTAACAAACCTAAAAACACTAACAACAGGTTAGAGTGCATTGAGAATGATATAGTGAGTACACAAAATAACATAGTGTAAAACTCCTATATTTCAGATGAACAATCTCAGTAGCCCACTCCCTGTCAACACTCTGCATGGAAGAACCAGCTGGACCAGACAGTATGATGGAAATGTCTCTCTCAGAGCATCATTACCCAAAGATACTGTCATGGTAACAGTCACAGCTAAAACAGCCAGGGGACATTCTATAGTCAACATGACCCCCTGGCACTCTACCTCTACATATTCACCATGGACCAAGAGGTACAAGCCAAATGCAGCCACCAAGACAAACCTTAGCAGACATGCCCAAGAAGCAAAAATAATAAGCAGACACAACACAAACAATAATAGATACAACTGGCTGGACACCACCTCTGGATATCCATTCAGAACTCAAACATGGCGCCCAGACACACCAAGAAGTTTCAGGGACAAAGCCCTACCCAGCTGGTGCAGAAGACACCCACAAATGAATCTGGCTGTCAGGCGCAACCATCCAATCATGAAGCTGAACTTAGCTAGGAACTTCAGGAATTGGAGAAGAGGACCAAAAACACCCCCTACCCCAATGACAGAGGAAGCAAGGCCCATCTACGGGACTCCTCCACCTCCATCCCCAGAAGAAGATCCGGAGAACCAGGAGGAAGAAGCCCAAGAAGAACAAGACAGTGGAGAAGAAACACCAAGGCCTTACTCCCCAGATGTACAAGGGGCATACAATCTGATGAATAAATTCACAGACGAGAATGAATTCAACAGATCACGCCCACCTACACCCTGCTACTGGCAAGACCACTCCACCAGCCCAGCCAGAAAGCAGAACCACCAAGAAAAAGGGGAACTCTTACCTCCTCCCTTCTCTACCAAGGAATTTGGCGCTCCAAGATCAGCCTTCCAGGTGTACCGCCGCTTGGACCAACTGGATCCAATCCCATCAGCATCCAGGCCACAAACACCGGACACAGTCCAGAAACACCAGGATGAGGTTGACTGGAACAGAAACACAGAGGCGCACAACAAGGATGACCCAGAAGAAGACATTCATCTGTTATTCAACACCTTCCAAGGAAAAATAGTGGCCCACAATCAGGCCTCCCAAAAGGAAGACATACCTGAGTCACCCCAGCGCACCCCTAATGAAGATCCACCAGAAGCAGAAGACTCTGAAGTGGCGCAGGAGGAAACCAGCCCCAACTCTGAAAAAGAAATCGAAAGAGAAGACCTAGTCCCGAAGGACAGGATCCCCTCCAGCTCACCCAGAAAGGTAAAGAAGACCGAATGCACAGTCCACATCATGGGCAACCAGAGGAAGCCCCTGACAACCAAAGGCTTTGTGGAAAATGTGCAGGACATGGCCGCCACTTACAGGAAAACCATGCAACGCATGTACGAGTTCAGCCCCCCAGGAACCCATCCCAGAGTACGAAATGGACCCAGAATTCGACCCAAGTTCTACAGGGCCAAATCCATGGAATTGCAGCCATCTGTCAGGCTGCACAAACTACAGGTCAAAAAGGTGAAACCTGTGGAATATGAAGAAGACTATCCTAATGAAGACTCCCTAGACTTGGTGGAGTAAACAGCTACAAAGGAAACAAAAAGCACAAATTGCCCGAAGAACACCCCTCAGCTCTATTCTGAATATAAACAAGATAGGAAACAAGAACTAATAAATATAAGAACACTTACGGTAAAAATCAGTCGGGAGCCCTATACCGACTCAGTCGACCCCCCTAGATCGACTGACATCCGAATAAAATACAAGTTTCTGGTTAAATACGTCTTAATAAAGAAAACCCAGTCGGTCACGGGATATCGTCCAGTCGATACAACTAGACCGACTTATCACAGATAACGCTGTTCAAAAACACACTGTCCAGAGGCGCGCAGGGTCGTCATCATTTCTGGCTGAACTGGCCCCCGGCCACTCTCACACAACACACCAGGAATGACATTCACAGATACCACATCCAACCGGGAACCAGTCCAGCCAGCATCCAGAAGAAGCAGTCCAGGGGCAGTCCGTGTCAAATCGCCAGAAAGTTCCATCCACAACGCACCCAGCTCCGCAGGCTCTCACAACACTCCAGGGATGTCACGCACCAAATACCACTCCACTCCTACGAAGCCAGGCGCATCATGAAGTCCATGGACGGTCCGCGTCGAAATTCCTAGACCGACTGAGTCGGTCTACCTGCTCCGACCAGTCGGAACACCAAATCCTCACTTGGGGACCTGCGGATGCACATTAAACATGTGGGCGTTCCGGTTGTTCACCCGAGGGAACCCTTGGCCGACCACCGCCCGCTTGCATCCCGCCACCAGGCACAGGACCTCCCGATGCCCCAAGGCATTCCGGTCACAATGGCGTTCGTGCTCCCGCACACTGGAGACGCGCGTAAATCCCCCGCGATTGCAGAACTGGCAGAGGAGCCGCGCAGCAGGCTGCGCCACATGGACGTTGGCGTTGTGGCGCTTGAGGCCCTGGTTGGTCGCGAACCCCTTATCGCATCCAGCAACGGCGCAAGGAAAGGGCTTGTCCTGCCCGCACAACTTCTTGTGAACGCGCAGGGTTTCGGCAGACGCCAGGAGCTTCCCGCACTGGCAGGAGAACCGGCTTCCCC
>JAVCKV010244948.1:0-15522 GCA_032274145.1 Herpochondria borealis | reverse complement strand
CTGGTCCAAAAGAACGGTCAGCCATTAGCGAGCTATTGAAAAACTGGTTGGAATGAGAAATCCACTTTACCCGATCTTCTAATTTCGCTTCATCCTCCGCACGGCAAGAACAATAACTAGGAGATTCTTCCGCTTCCTTGTAGTAAACATAGGAGTATAAACGTTCGTAATAAACATTTTCTTCGATCTTATCTAGGAAGGTAATCCAATTCAAACGTACTTCATCCTCTTCTGTTTGGAGAAGTGGTGCAATTCCGTTGTGGCTAATTGTATAATCAATGTTATAATTCTCTGGAGAGATGGAATATTTTTGTTCAAAATAGCCTCCGGTATTCGTTAAAGCTCTGAAGGTTACGGTATTCCCATTAACCGTTGCATCGAAAAACAAATCCTGTGTACTAATGGTTTGCCCATTCCGTAAAGGTAATTGATATTCAAAGCGGTTGCTATTATCTTCTTGCAAGATCACGTTAGAAGCTACCCTCACTCCTTCTTCATTCTTTTTCAACTTATCGTAAGGCTTTATTTCTACAGATTTTACCCTACCTCCTTTGTTTGTGAAAACAACCTTGAAAAGCTCATTTTCCAATGTACTCAGTGTTTCCGAACCATTTGCAGATGGAGCAAAAGCACCAAAAGAACTGGCGCGGTTAGCAGCAAGTATAGAATCTTTCTCTGGAGAAGAGGGAGTGGAAATGTTATCTCTTGTGCCTGGAGTATCCGTAGTCGCTGAAGCACCATCGGCTACTTCTTGCTTTAGCATTTTCTCGGCTTGTTCTGTAGAATCCTGTACAAATTTCGCTCTTTCAATTTCCTCTGGAGACGGAGAGTTCAGATAAGACCAGGCAAACAATATGGCGAAGATAAGCGTAAACCCGATGATATTATTTTTGTCCATTTTTCTATTTTCTTTTAAATTTTAACACAAAAAACAATTCCACTGTTGAAAAAAAGGAATGATTTTCTGTTTGTTCAAAGCTGATTCTAAAGTAATTTGTTCAAAGGAACCGCTAAATTTCCACGCTCCCGTGCTAATTTCGGCCAATGACCTTCATTCTAAGACCAGCTTTGTAGTTTTCTCTGAAATAATGCGCAGCCGGAAGGCAAAACCTAAGGCTGACGGTTTCTAAAATCCGGGCAAAGGTAAGTAATTTTTTGATGTTCAAAGCGCTTTGAGCATTAAGCCTTCTACATTAAGTAAATGTTTGTGTTCCATTTGGATTAATAGCAGATGAGATAGTGAAGTTTAACTTAAAAGAAGGGATTAGTTATGTATTTTAGAACGTTTTTATTTGGTCTACTATTCTTTTATATTTGTATATCGATAAATTAAAACACGTAAGATTATGAACAATAAGTCATATGAAATTCGATGGTCTTTTACCTCTAGTTTGGGAGAGGTGCACATAGAAAGATACTATACGCCCTATAGAGGAGAAGTATACGAAATTGACGAAGAGCTTGGAGAAGATCAACTTATAGGAAAGGTCTCCGTCGACTTAATCCATATTGCCTTAGCTTCAAACAATGAGACTATTAACATGGAAGAAGTTTTTGACCTAAGCTCCGAAATACAGGAGATTGCAGGCTTGATAATGAACCCAGAGGAATTTGAGTTAAACGAGGACATATTAGAATACTACGAAGATAATTTTAACTATGCTGACCTATGCATTATTCAAAGAATTGTACTGATAGCTTCTCATAGAAATAAAGGAATTGGGAGGAAGGTCATAAAAGATATTTTCAATCGTTTCTATGCAGCCTCTCAACTATTTGTCTTAAAAACCTATCCCATTCAATTTGAATCTACCACTAAAAATATAAAGGAGCAAGACAAAACAGAATGGGATAGATTGTTAGATCTTAAAGCGCTCGATTCTGATTTCGAAAAAGCTTTCTATCAATTAAAAGCTTTCTACCAAAAAGTAGGATTCGAACACATTGATGGTTATGATGAATTGATGTTTCTCAATCCTGCAATAAACAATCAAGTGATGGATAAAATAGAATTTGATTTATGATTTATTAATAAGCTCCGTAGATTGAAAAATCAGGTAGTTCGCCTGAACGGCATTAGTTCGATGTTATTAATTGCATCATTCCTTTTAGCAACAACAATAGCTTCCAGAATAAAGGATGTCAAATTGTTTTTTGTGTAAATTTATAGCTTCCTTATTCCAAATACAACAACCGCTTAGCAGTCGAATTTCCCTCCGTAGTCTTCAACTGATAAAAATAAACCCCACTATCACCAAACAAGTCAGCAGAAAGCTCAATTAAAGTTTCTCCCCTGTCGTATTTTCGCCCTGCAGACCATATCATTTTACCATTACTATCATACAATTCAAAGCTTGCCTCCATGGCCGTCGGTAGTGAAAACGCAACAGTTGTTATTCCACCTTTCCTCAAAGGGTTCGGGATGTTTTGCGCTAAGCTAATGCCATTCCCAGTCGCTTCGGTTGTACTAGTCGTTGGCGTATTCCAAGCCAATTGAACATCCAATAAGCTAGTCATTCCTTGGTAAGCTTCTTTATTTGTGCGCATACTGTTAAGTTGTAACAAATCTTGTAAACTTCCATTGTCTTTGGCAATGAATTCAACTTTAAAAAGAGGGGTATTGTCTTCAAAATCAACAGGAAGAGCCTTTGTCCAAATGGTAGTTAAGAATCCTTTATCTATCTCAGTTTGCCCGAATTCCTGCGTCCCTATCGTTTGAGTACTCAAAGCTTCTGCTGATTCAAAAGACAATATGTCTTTATCAAATTCAAGGGTAAATTGATAACCAAGCATATTATTAAAATCTTTTGCACTAAACAGTACACTTACAAGATCTCCTGTTTGGAAATGTTGATCATCTAACTGTAACTTTAGTTCTCCATCAAAAGATCTCGAATTCGCATCTAAGAAATCATTTCCTTCTACTGTATTGTTCACATCACCAATCTTAATTCCTATGAAGTCTGTACTAGTTTGATTAACAGATAATGGATCGTAACTGTGGGTTTCCGGGAAAGGAAAAGGGTCAGCCTCATCTGGAAAATTATAATCTTCTCTTACAAAACGCCAAGAGCTATTATTTGGAAATTCTAAATCAATATTTAAAATGAGTTTTGTCAAATGCACCAAATCAAAACTGGTAACTCCTCCACTGTTGTTTACATCGGAAGCAATTATATCATAAGGCCCTAATGTGTCTATTTTTAAGATATGTCTTCTGATGCTAATTACATCAAAACCAGAAACACCATTTAAATAATAATCATCCTTTGTTGGTGAAATAATTACTTCCTGTCCGGTTGGAATATTACTGAAGTTGTAATTCCCCAAACTATCAGTTGCATCAAATCCTGCAGGTGTTCCAGATTGATCTACATTTACATTTCTTACTTCTTCGTCATAAACGGTACTGATATTTCCAGCAATGCTTGCGCTTGGTGGTGGCGTCAAAGACACTCCGATACTGTCCAATGGAAATGTTAGAATAGAACGGCCAAAACTGCCTGCAATTAGTTCATTCTTGGCAATGTTTAAATCTAAGTCATAAGTGGTGATAAATGGATAATTGGTACCCAGACGATCCCAAACAGTACCGCCATTTAGAGAGGCATAAACGCCTGCATCTGTCGCTACAAAAAGGACCGTTCCATTATTATTTGGCATAACTTCGATATGGTTAATTCCTACTTGAGGAAGATCGCCGCTAATGTCCGTCCAGGTCGTTCCTTGGTCGGAAGAATAATGAATATGGTCAATTTCTTCATTGTATTTGTAGCCACTATGAGAAACATAAACGCCATTAGAATTATTAGGATCAGCCTTTATACAAGTAACGTAACGGTCTGGCAGTCCTGCACTTACATTCGTCCATGAAGAACCATTATTCGTTGAACGCCAGACATTTCCATCGGTAGTACCCGCATAAAGTACGTCAGCATTTGTTGGCGATTCATGAACGGTACTGATAGAATGAAAACCGGCACCGAAGATATTTCCATCCGTTAGGTCACCACTAATCGTATACCAATTCGGACTACTGTTGCGATCATGTCGATAGACTTTGTGCGTACCAGCATAAAGCACTTCCGTGTCGTGCGCACTCATCATATACGGCATATCCCAATTGATTCGATCATTTTGATTGATGCCACTTGTATAGGAGAAAAATCCGCCAGTACCATTAGATCGCCAGATGTTTCCATTTTGAGTTTCAAAGTAAAAAGTATCAGGACTGGTTGGATGAAAAACCGCTTGAAAACCATCAGCTCCAAATACCCTGTCCCAACTAGCTATTCCGTTTGCGTTTCCAGTCTGCGTTCCATTGTCCTGACAACCTCCCCAATAGTTATCGGGATCATTAGGATTATAGGCGACTCGGTAAACTTGAGTAGCTGGAATGTCTTCCATATCAAGCCATGTATTAGTATTGTTTGGGTTTTTATATAATCCACCATCTGTTGCCAAGTATAAGTCGCCTGCGCTATTGAAAGCTATAAAATGATTATCTACGTGAGGGGCATTAGGCCCATTGCTTGGAGGTAATACTGACCAAGCATCTCCTGAGTTGAAACTTGCCCACATTCGAACACCTAATAGATAGATGTCATCGTCATCCTCAGGATCAATAAAGATTCTACCAAAGTACCATCCAAAATTACTAAGCGGATTGATTAATCCATTATCCGAATTCCCGAGCGTTACTGCATCCCAGGAGTCTCCACCATCCTCCGTTTTGTAAATTCCCTGAATAAAATAAGTGGAGTCAACAATAGAAGCATAAAGTACATCCGGATCGGTTGGAGATATGGTAATACTAGAACGACTGAGTTCTTTTATTGGCAAACCATTGTCTAGAATTTCCCAGGAGCTACCTCCGTCTTCAGAACGATAAATCCGTCCTCCATTTCCAGAAACGATAGACAATTGATTGGTTCGAATACGATCCCAACCTGTAGCATAAAGAATATCCGGATCATCCGGATTGATAGCCATGTCAATTACACCGGCCTGGTTGCTGATGAAAAGTACCTTTGTCCAAGAAGCACCGCTATCTGTACTTTTGTATAAACCTCTGTCATCAGAAAAAGCAAAAGGATTACCCATGGTAGCGGCATATATAATGCTGGAATTCGAAGGATCAATCATGATTTTAGAAATGATTCCTGTTTCCCCAAGACCGGATTGAGCCCAGGTCGTACCACCATCGTCACTTTTATAAATCCCATTTCCAACATAAGGATAACCTGTTATATTTGGATCTCCAGTTCCGACATAAACAATGCTTGAATTATTCGGATCTACTTTAATAGAACCGATACTTAGGTAAGGTTGGTCGTCAAAAATAGGCGCCCAATTAGCACCATCATCTGTTGTCTTCCAAACACCACCACCACTATATCCAAGATAAATCACATCGTCATCATTCGGATCAATTTCTATGGTGTTGATTCGAGCCCCTGCGTTACCAGGCCCTTGAGTCGTCCAAGCAGCATCAAAGCCAAATGGAGCGGAACTTCTACGGGAAACAGCTTGATCAACTGCTCCTTCAAAACCGGCTTTATAGCCTTTTACATCAAAAGATTTATCGGGATAAGCTCTCTGAAAAGAGGATAAGTCAAAAGGAAGTTGCTTGTGGTTTAACGCTTCTTCGGAAGAGTCAAATGTTTCTTCTTCTTCCCCTTCCCTTTCTGTTGGCTCACAAGCCAAAAAGCTTAATAAAATGGGTAGAATTAACAGATATGCAAGGCGACTGTTCATGGAATATATTTTTTGTTGGATGATCTGCGATATGTATTGCAAATATAGTACGAAAAATGAATATTACTTGTAGGCAGCTTTGCACAAATTGGGTTAAGCGCTTCTCTTTAGAAATTTTGTTTTATAAAACACTAACTGTCAGCTAATTACAATTAACAAACTCAAAGAATATCGTTCTATTAATTTTTCGAATTATCTAGCGCTTTCAACCTCAATTCAGCCGCAGTTTCTTTACCCAAATACCGATCGATCAGATAGTGCATCAGATATAAAGCTGGAATCAGTAAAATAGCCATCATAACCTTGTAGCCATAGTTCACGGTACCAATTGCTAAAAAGCGGTTAATCGGCCATTGACCTGGCCCAATGACGAAAGCCACATAGAGTACGACATAGCTGTCAATAAATTGAGAAACTAGGGTTGATAAGGTTGCTCTGAGCCAAATAGACTTTTCGCCCATCGCTTTTCTGACCTTATAGAAAACCCAAGCATCCACCAATTGGCCAATCAAAAAGGCAATCAAAGAGCCAACGATAATCCAATTGCTCTGACCAAAAATATTGCGATAAGCAGCTTGCATATCTGATACTCCTTTGTCAGCTCCACTACCTGTCCACCAATCCGCTGGAGACAATCCAATGGCAAAGTAAACCATGAAAAAGGCGTAGCTAATCAGGATCGCAGTGAGAACGGAAAGGATGCGAACGCCGCGTTGACCAAAGTATTCATTGATGACATCTGTCATTATAAAAACAATAGGCCAGAGCAAAACACCTGCGGTGAATTGTAGTGATCCTTTTTCTCCGAATAGGTTCCAATTCATTGGTTCCCAACCTAATGTGTCTTCTAGTGCAAATATTTTCACACCAATGAATTCAGCAACAAGTGCGTTGCAAACAAAAAAACCGGCGAGGGTTAGGAGGAGGCGGGTTGGTTTATTCATCTGTGTTTGTTTCGGAGCTAAGATATATTTTTAAGCACAAAATCTGCAAAGGAACACAAAGTTTTTAGGCTCTAATGTCTTAGCTTCTGATATTTTAATATTACTCTAATGATTTAAAATTCTAGTAAAGAAAATTACGTCTGAGTATTATTATTTAATGTTAAAATGTAAGAAATTAAACCAATAAGTTGTTAAACTTGTTGAAGAGAGTAACCCAAAAATTGTCCTATATTTGCGCTCTAATTTGGGCAAGCCTATAAGTACCTAATTTTAATCTTTGTGAAGACTTTGTGTTCTTACATACTTTGTGGTTTCAAAGGATAAAATGCGGAACGAATAGATTCTCAAAAAAACTCAAAATCAAAAACATACATGGCAAAATTTGCGATAAATATAAAAGAAGGTAAGGTCGAGCGGGACAGTAATATTATTATTGGGATCGACTTAGGGACGACCAATTCCTTGGTGGCTTACATCAAAGACGAAAAACCAGTGGTTGTTTATGACGATGCTGGCAAAAGTGCTTTGGTACCATCGATCATTCATTTTGATGAAAACAATAAGGTAATTGTTGGAGATGCTGCTAGAAAGAAATTAGTGGAACAGCCTGCTAGAACGATTTATTCTGTGAAACGTCTGATGGGGAAATCCTATGACGATATACAGCAGGTTCAGCAGTATTTTGGTTATACCATTATAGATGAAGATACAGATAGCTTGGTGAAAGTGAAGGTTGACAATCGATACTTCTCCCCTATTGAACTTTCCGCTGAGGTCTTGAAAGCTTTGAAAACAAGGATCGAAAAAGCGATTGATGCGAAAGTGACTAAGGCGGTTATTACCGTACCGGCTTATTTTAATGATACACAAAGACAGGCCACGCGAGATGCAGGTAAATTAGCAGGTTTGGATGTACTGCGAATCGTGAATGAGCCTACTGCGGCTAGTTTGGCTTATGGTATTGGTCTTGATCCTGAAGATAGTCAAGTCGTTGCCGTTTATGATTTAGGTGGTGGTACTTTTGATGTTTCCATTTTACAAATACAGCAAGGGATTTTTGAAGTCCTGTCTACCAATGGAGATACTTTTTTGGGAGGAGATGATGTGGATAGAGTGATCATGGAAAGCTGGATCAGTACTTATGGTTTGGATAAAGAAAGAATTACTTCAGACAAAAGTTATCAGCAGACTTTACGTCTATTAGCGGAGGAGGCTAAGAAAACGTTGAGTAGTAATAAGACATTCAAAGCGACGATAGAAGAGCAACAAATAGAACTAGACTTATTAGATTATAACAATTTAATTACACCGCTGATTGATCGTACTATTACGCATTGCAAACAAGCCATGAAAGATGCGGGAAAGAACATAAAAGAAATTGATCAGATCGTAATGGTAGGTGGTTCTACGCGAATTCCTTTGTTAAAACATTTGGTTTCTGAATATTTTGGAAAACCGGTAAATGACAATGTTAATCCAGATGAAGTGGTTGCGATTGGCGCGGCGATTCAAGCGGATGTCTTGGCTGGAAATCAGCGCGAGGTTCTATTGTTAGATGTTACGCCTTTGTCCTTGGGTATTGAAACGGTGGGCGGATTGATGGATACCATTATTCCAAGAAATTCAAGGGTTCCAAATAAAGCGGGAAGACAATATACGACTTCTATTGATGGGCAGACGAACCTCAAGGTTTCCGTTTTTCAAGGAGAAAGAGATTTGGTAGAACACAATCGTAAATTGGGAGAGTTCATTCTACGTGGTATACCTCCGATGGCTGCCGGCTTGCCAAAAATTGACATTCAATTTGTATTGGATGCAGATGGCATTTTGAAAGTGACTGCTACTGAATTGCGTTCTAATACCAAACAAGAAATCGAGATTCGTTCACAATATGGAATGAGTGAAGAAGACATGGCCAAAATGCTCATTGACTCCATCCAGAATGCAGAATCAGACATGAACGTGCGCGCACTGTTAGAAGCAAAGAACGAGGGGAATAACATTTTGCTTTCTGCTGATAAGTTTCTGGTGCAAAATGCGGACATTCTATCGGAAGAAGAAATTACAAAAACCAAACTTCTGGCGGGAGATTTGCGTAATACAGTCGAAGGAGATGATAAAGACCTGATTAACAAGGCTATGGAAACCTTGAATATCTATACTACTCCACTTGCACATAAGGCGATGGAAGTTAACATTAGCAAAGCGATGAAGGGGAAGAAGGTTTGATCATGTATAACTTAAAGGGTTAGCTAAAACTTTAACTACACTTGATTTGCGGCCAACTAAGACTAACATGATTAAGGTCATATACCGCATTAGTTTTTAACAATTACCAGATGACAAAGAAGCAAAAGTAATTCTTTATGAAATCACCAATAACCGGTTTACTAGTCTTTCTATTTTCACTTTCTTTGATTGCGCAAGATAGGACGCAACTCAAGGAAGAGATTGCGAAAGTTGTCCATTTCGATACGGAGATTTCACATGAGAAGATACCTGGTTATGTGATTGGGATCATTGTTGGAGATTCTATATTTACTTATGGTTATGGTCAAAGATCAAAAGAAATTGAAGAAGTACCAGATCGAAATACCCTTTTCGAAATTGGCTCTGTAACAAAAGTCTTTACCTCTTCTCTTGTTGGCGTTTTAAGTGATGAAGGCTTGATGAATCATGATGCTCCTTTAAATGATTATTTGCCAAAGAAATACCGCAATTCCAAGTTGAAAAAAGTGACCATCTCTTCTTTACTTACGCATACTTCAGGCTTACCTAAAATGCCGACACCTTTTGGAATTTACGAAGAAGAGATCGACAATCCTTATGCCCATTATTCAAAGGAATTACTGTTGGAGTTTTATGCTGATTTTGAACCAGAGCCAACACAAGCATTTTTCAAGAAAAAAAGAAAAAAGAAAAAGAAGAAAACGGAAGCAGAAGCGGCCGTTCCTGTGGAATATATTTATAGCCACCTGAATTATGCTTTACTAGAAGTAGCTATAGAACATGTAACGGGGCAGTCTTATGATGAACTATTGGACGAACGAATATTCAGTCAAGTCGGAATGCCTCAGTCCTTTGCTAATTTTTCTTCCGAAGAACAAGCGAGTCTTTTGACCGCTGGTTATGGTCGTAATGGTACCGAAGCTAAGCCTTGGAACTTTGCTTCCTTCAGTGCTTCTCAAGGGATGAAATCAACTGCTCAAGATTTGCTTTCCTTCCTTAAAATGCACATTGACGAACCAACAACTCCACTAGCGCTTTCTTTCCGTAACAATACAATCCCGGCCGTCAATACTGGCTTGACTGAGAACGGGGCCATGGGTTTTGGCTGGCACATTCTTCATCAGAAAAAATACTATGACATTCACTTGCATGCTGGTTCTACTGGAGGACACCGCGCATTTATTGGATTCATTAGAGAGAGCAAAACAGGAGTAGTCGTATTGTCTAATTCAGAAAATGGAACAGGTGGACTTGGCTATCTACTTTTGAGGCTGATTAATTTTAACTGGAAAAAAGGGAAGAGTTTTGTGGAGTAGGTAATTGACTAATTAGTCCGTTTAAGGCTCCTGCCTAGCTTTCTTCTTTATCTAGAATTCTCTTTATTTGGCAAACAGACCCACTTTATAACAACCAACTTACAACATACTAAGTGAACACTAACAAAAAAAGAATACACTTCATCATAAACCCATTTTCGGGCGGTGGAAAAGGAAAAAAAATTCTACCTAAAATAGAACAATTCCTGGACAGCTCGATCTACGATTGGGATCATATATTTACCGAACATAAAAGTCATGCGACCTTATTGGCAAAATCCGCAGCTCAAAAAGATTACGATATCATTGTAGCTGTAGGTGGTGATGGCACCGTAAATGAAGTCGTTGCCGGATTGATTCATACCGGCAAGGTCATGGGCATTATTCCTGCGGGATCTGGCAATGGATTGGCGATGCATTTAGGTCTTGGGAGAAAACCGGAGAAAGCAATCCAAGCGATCAATAGAGCGAAAGACATTACCATCGACACTTGTAAACTCAATGATCAGCCTTTTGTGAATTTAGCGGGCGTTGGCTTTGATGGATTGGTGGCTTTAAAAGTGGCTAAATCTACGAGTCGAGGATTCATTGGTTACTTGAAAGAGTTTGCCCAAGCGGCTTGGTCTTACCAACCTTTGGAATATGAATTTTACATTGACAATAAGCCATTCAAGGAGAAGTACCTTTTTGTAGAGGTGGCCAATGCACCTATGTTTGGCTACAACTTTACAGTCGCACCATATGCAAAACTGAATGATGGTTTGCTGGAAGTTGTGCTTGTAAAAAAAGCACCGAAATGGAAATACTTTGGACTAATACCTCGGATGCTTCAAGCAGATTTGAATAAGTCAGATTTGGTAGAACGCTTTACAGCAAAAGAGGTTGTTTTTCAATTACCGGAAAACCGTGCTTTGCATATTGACGGTGAGGGCTTTTTTGCGCAAGGAGAAGTCAAATTTAGTGTGACTCCTTTGTCCTTGCGAGTGATTGTGAATGGGGAACTCAGTTCTATGGTTTAGGCACCGTATTAGTTCTTTAAATAGACATCTACTTCAAAGCCACGGACTTTAATAATAGCTGCGTTCGCCCCTGCTCCTTTTGATTCTGCTATAAGGCTCAAGGTCTCACTTTTTTCTATATGTTTTACGATTTCTAGTTTTGATTCATCGTAATCTATTTTTCCATATTTCGTTTCGAGATCCAATTTATAAGTCGTAGGAGCAGGCAGTTTTAATTTCCCGTATCTCCCCTTAAAATCAATTCCGGAAAAAGAACCTCCTATACTTTGAATGTCTAGCTCCTCCTCAAAAGCATCCTTGGATTCAAAAGATTCGTTTAGTTGATCAATCTCAAATTCACTGTATCTGCTTTCACTAGAAACAATTTTACCAACCGTCTTCATATCAAAATCTGTTTCAAAACAGTTGATTTCCAATCTGCCAATTTTGTTTATTTTGTGACTGCCGTATCTATCTGTCCATTCCAGTTCATTTGCCTCTTCTAGCACTACATCACATTCAAACAAGTTCCATTCTCCATCTGTTATCGTTTCGAATGAAAGCTCTGCATACTTTCCTTTTATATCTAGCTGACCATTTACATTTTTCATTTCCAATTTGCCTTCAAAAATATTCAAATCTAATTTTTCTAAATTATCTATTTCAACATCTGAGTATTTAGACTCTAGAACGATCTTAGCTCCATTATTCATTTTCAGTTTAGCTGTAAACAATTCTATTTCTGCATTTTTTAGATCGCCTAGCGTAGCATTACCATATTTCACGTTCAAGGTTAAATCTCCGTCGACATTTCCAGTCTTGATGTCTCCAGAGAATACCTTTGCCTCTAAAGAAAATGGCAAATCGGAAGTAATTATATTGTTATGACTGTTTTCCAATTTTAGCTTATTAACTCTAGGTATCCACAATTTTAATTTAGATTCTACTATTCTTACCTTGGTATTAATCTGTGTACCATCATCGAATTTAATTTTATATTTTTTATAAAAAAACACGATGGTTTCATTCCATACCGAAATATTAAATCCAGAATGGATCACCACCTCGTTGCCTATATTTTCAACATCTATTTTATACTGCGAAAGAAGGGTTTCTAAATCTTCCTCATCATCTCCTTTTACTAATAAATTAGCCTCCAACTTCGCTTTTTTGCCATCGTAATAAACGACTTCTAATAATCCTCTGTCATGATCAACGCTCACAAAAGAATTGATATCTACTGCAACTTCTTCTATTATCGTTTTTGTTTTTTCGTGGTTAAATTTTGCAACAGCAGGCATAGCCATTATCAGAATACCCAATAAAATGAAAAAGCTTTTTGTATTAACTTTATATATTTTGTCTGTCATCATATTCATCGTAATTATTTTTTAATTCAATTTCGTGTAATAATATTTCATAAAGCTGAATCCGCTGTTTTGCGCAAAACAATAAATTCTTAATTATTTTTTTACTTGGCCCATATTTTTTCAAATCCTCTCGATACTTTGCCACCACTTCATCCAGTTGTTTTAATTGTTCAAATATTTCCTCATGCTCTTCTTGTGCAATATCCAATGACTTAATCAAACTGTCTTGAGACACTAATGTGGAAACCAAAATCGCTTTATATTCTGCCAGAATAGGATCACTAATCTCCAAGTCTTCCAAGGCCATCGTCCCCTTTGATTCCGTTTGAGGATAAAAGAAAAATGCAGCTATCAAAAATAGAATACTGGCAGCAATAGCAACAACAGACCAAGGAAATATTCGACGGCGATTTGCTTGCTTCTTTTCCTGGAAATCTGACCAAAATAGTTCAAGATCCGGTTGTTCTATTTTATCCAGTTCTTCCCGGTTTGATTTGATAAAATCATCTAATGAATCATTCATATGTTATTATTACACTAGTTCTTATAAATTGGCTTTAATAATCCTTGCAATAATATCTTCGCCCTTCTATATTGCGTTTTGGAAGTGGACATAGATATTTCCAAAATCTGAGCAATCTCGTCATGCTGATAGCCTTCCAGCAAGTACAAATTGAAAACGGTTCGACAACCTTCCGGCAATTTTTGAATGGCCGCATGGATTAATCGTATGTCATAATTTGTTACCGATGGTTCTTCTATGGCTAAATCAAATTGCTCATCCAGAGAAAGTACTTCAAATTTTTTATTCGATTTCAAAGAGGTCAAACAACGGTTGATTGTTATTCTTTTGATCCAGGCCCCTAAAGTCGCTTCTCCTCTGTATCGTGCTAGGTCTTTAAATACCTGTGTAAAAACCTCCTGCATCATATCTTTTGCCTCTTCTTTGTTTGCAAGCATCCTCAAGGCCCGATTATACATTGCTGGTAAGTATAGCGCATAGAGTTCCTTCTGCGCCATAGCGTCACCAGCGATACATTTCGCTATGAGTTTCTCCTTGTTTTTATGGTTATGTTGGTCTTGCAATTCCAGCGTGTTTTTTAGAGTTTATGACTAGAGATTTTGTATGGAGCCCAAATGATCTTTTCCGACTATTTCTCGTCACGTACTCACCTTAATAGCTAAGGCTATTAGGTTCCGTGCGTTCCTTGGCTAGTCTAAAAAGCTCTAATTTGGTTCCTTCACAAAATCCCCAGACCTAAACTCTATTATAAAGGCGACCAAAATTGGAAAAGGTTGGAATTTGGCGATTTTTTTTCGAAATTTGTGTAGAATAACCTAATATTAAGATAAAATGCTAGGTAATTTCATTTGATAAAAGATGGCAAATTGGCCTCCCGCTAATTATTTTTTGTGTAATACTTAGGGTATGAATTACTAAAAGATTAATCCAAAGGTCAAGTGATTTCGCTTAGAACTAAAAGAACAATAATGTCCAAAAAAAATAAAAGAACAGTCTACTCTACGAACCCTGACTTCGTCTTCAACGATGAGGAAGAGGAGCAAATCGTAAATTCGCCCTATTCTAAACAAAAAATTTACGTAAGTATAGATCGAAAAAAACGACGTGGAAAGGAAGTCACCCTGGTGGAAGGCTTTAAGGGGACGATGGATCAAATGAAAGCTTTGGCCAAGATGTTGAAATCAAAATGTGGTGTAGGTGGTTCTGCCAAAGATGGGGAGATCATCATTCAGGGCAGTCATCGAGAAAAGGTGATGGAACTCTTGAAGAAGGAAGGCTTTGGGAAGGTGATCAGTAAGGGCGGATAAAGATGAGCGAAATGACTTAATAAACATACTCTCCATATGACAAACGGATCAAGGGAACACAATCCCTTGATCCGTTAGAATCTACTCTTCGTCTACTCTATTCAAATTTATTCGAACACACGTTCTTCTAAAGTTCCATTTCGGAAAGCGAGTGTGCAAACCTTTGTCAAAAAGTTCGAATCAAAGAAAGTATCTTTTGTTTGCTTAGCACTTTTATCAGCCATAGCAGTAGTGTAAGCATTAGTTGCTTCTCTCTTTAGCATGGCCACATCTGCTTCTTTCAGTCCTTCTAGATATTCAATGGTAAAATGACCTATGGTGTACTTATAGTCACCTGTTTTATGGTCAAGCTCAAAAGCGACAATTCCAATTTTCCCATCATATGGATCTTCCATGTTCCAGTTATCTTCCCAGAAAGAAGATTCAGTGCTTATGCCAATCTTATATTCTTCCACCATCATGACCTTATCAAAAGCATCTAAAGTATTGTCCAAGTTTTGGTGACCAGCTGAAGCATTGTTAGCTACTGAAAAACCTTCTTGCTCATCCGCTGTTTCAACTGTTTCATCCAGCGAAATACTTCCAAAAGGAATATTGGTAATTTCCATTTCCGGTGCTTCTTCTTTTTCGACTACAAAGGTCTCTTCTACTTCTGTTTCGCCAATCCTAACATTATTGTTAATATCAAAACCGGGCATCGGTGCTTCCTGGATTATTTCTTCCTCTACAACTGGTTCTTCCATCACTACTTCCTCTACAACTAGTTCTTCCATCACTACTTCCTCTACAACTAGTTCTTCCATCACTACTTCCTCTACAACTGGCACTTCCATCACTACTTCCTCTTCAAAAATAACCTCTTCCTCAAAGTCTTCTACTTCAAAGTTATCGTCTAGGACTACTTCCTCCTTAATCATAAAGTCCTCAACGATCTCCGTTTCAATAACCTCCTCCTCTATTATATCTGAATTCCATGCTGTAGTTACATTTGTTTCCGTTTCAACAACTTCACCAATTGGTTCAGATGAATATCGGTTGCTACCAACCGCAGGTCTGTTCTCCTCTAACATTGGTTTTG
>JAVCKV010244837.1:0-15523 GCA_032274145.1 Herpochondria borealis | reverse complement strand
CTTTTACCCTGAAACACAAGGAAAAAAAATATTAAGTCATGATCAAATAAGTTCTGTTGCAGCTGCCA
Source organism: Herpochondria borealis (assembly GCA_032274145.1). Taxonomy (NCBI): domain Eukaryota; phylum Rhodophyta; class Florideophyceae; order Ceramiales; family Ceramiaceae; genus Herpochondria; species Herpochondria borealis. The sequence goes on along the minus strand of JAVCKV010244837.1, from coordinate 15,455 downwards.
AAGAAATTAATGATTACAAAGAAAAAGGAGATAAAATATTGTGGACCAGTAAAGTATTCTCGGGGATGCCTGCTTTTCAAGTGGCTTATTCTGTTGATGAAAATTTATTAATATGGGTCTATAAATCATATTTATTACTACCTAAAAGCTTATGGTTATCCTTAATGTTGATGTTTGGATTTTACTTATCGCTTTCTATTTTAGGTTATCCGATGGGGATTCGATTATTGGGTGCAATAAGTTTTGCTCTTTCCACATGGTTTATGCTATCGATTGAAGCTGGCCACTCCACGAAAATGGTTACTATCGCATTTATCCCCCCATTAATATCATCAATACTAATTAGTTATCGCGGAAAATGGCTTTTAGGAGGTATACTTACTAGTTTGTTTTTAGGATTAGCAATTATGGCAAACCACATTCAAATAATATACTATTCGCTTTTCTTTATTGCTATTTTATTTAGTGTTAAATTATTTAAAGCATTAAAAGAAAAGCAGATTCAACAATTTTTTAAAAGAACTGCTATTTTAATAGCATTTGGACTATTAGGAGTTTTACCTAATATTACTTTATTATGGACAACTTATGATTATGGAAAATCATCTACTAGGAATGGAAAATCTGAACTAACGAAAGAAACAGATCAAAAGCAAGGTTCAGGCTTAGATCTTGATTATGCTATGGCATGGAGTTATGGTCCTTCTGAAACTTTTAACTTTTTAATTCCAGGCTTATATGCTCCTGGCGCAAGTCTTAATAAAGATTCAGAAACTTATAGTGAATTAGCAAAAAAAGGTGTTCCAAAAAATCAAATAAAAAATTATCTAAAAGGTATACCTATGTATTATGGAACACAGAGCACCCCATCAGGCCCATCTTATATGGGTGCTGGACTAATTTTCCTCTTCCTATTAATGCTCTTTTTATACAAAGGGAATTTTAAATGGATTTTAGTTGGAAGTATACTCCTTTCTGTAATCTTTTCTTGGGGAGTAAACGATACATTGATAGGATCTGCATCACTTAACGAGTTTTTCTTTAATAATTTCCCATTATTCAATAAATTTAGAACACCATCTATGTGGTTATTCTTAACTATGATCAGCTTAACTTTTGGAGCAATGATGGCACTAAAAATTATTATTGAAAAAGAATATGATTCGGAAAAACTAAAAAAAGGGCTATTCATTTCCGGAGGAATTCTTGGTGGAATTTCCATCATTACCTACCTTTTTGGAGGTTCACTATTAGATTTTGATGGTCCATATGATTCTCAATTAGCCAAAAATGGTTTCCCTATGGATTCTGTTATTCAAGACAGATTAAATTTAGTTAAGAGTGATGCTTTAAGAACTTTAGTTATTATCGTACTACTATTTAGTATTGTTTGGGCAGTCTTAAAAAACAAGCTAAAGAACTTAACCTTATGCTTAACACTAATATCACTAATCGTAATTGGTGATATGTGGCTAGTAAGCAAACGTTTTTTAAACACTGATGATTTTAAGAAAGCTAAATCATTTGAAAAATCAATTATTGCTACAGCTGCAGATCAGCAAGTATTAAATGACACAGAGGTTAACTACAGAGTTTTTAATACTTCAGTTAATTCTTTTAATGAATTAACCCCTTCCTATTTCCATCAACATGTTGGTGGATATAGTGCCGTAAAACTGTCTCTCTATCAAGATTTAATTGAACGGCATTTATCTAAAGGTAACATGAATGTGTTTAACATGTTAAATGCTAAATACTTTATTACTGGACAACCGGGACAAGAAGTTGTGCAACAAAATCCTGGTGCATTAGGTTCTTCATGGTTTATTAAAAATATTGATTGGGCTAAAAATGCTGATGAAGAAATGATTAAGCTAACTGATTTCAGTCCAAAATCAACTGTTATTATTGACGAAAGATATAAAACATACTTGAACGGGTTTACAACTAGATATAATCCTCAAAGCACTGTAACTTTAAGTTCTTTCCATCCCGATAATATGGTTTACACTTCAACTTCTTCAAATGATAATTTTGCTGTTTTTTCTGAAATTTGGTACAAAGGAAATGAAGATTGGAAAGCGTATATTGATGGTAAAGAAACAGCGTTTATTAGAGTTAACTATCTTTTAAGAGGAATGAGAGTTCCTGCAGGTCAGCATAAAATTGAGTTTAAGTTTTACCCTAAGTCACACTATATTGGCAGTAAAATATCTTTAGCTTCTTCGTTATTACTTGTTATTATACTTTTAGGTTTAGTTACGATGATTGCCATGGGTAAAGAGTTGCCAGGTACAAGATTTGACAATTAAATCAATTCAATTTGTTTTTTCTTATACTTTTTAATAATCCTCCTAAAACTAACCCATACTATTAGCGCTCCTAATAATGCTGTAAGACATTGTGCATAAAGTGCTCCTAAAATTTTATATTCTTGAATTAATAACCAATAAGGAATTATGGAGAAAGTCAATAGAATAAGTGAATTATAAAAATTGATCTTAACAAATCCTAGGCTTAATAAAAGTGGTCCTTTTAATGCGTACCAACTTCTGATAAACCAAGCCAATATTAAATAGATAAAAAAATCTACGGCAACATCGTATTTTCCACCAAATATAAAATGAATAAAGAACGGCGCTAATATTGATACTATAATGGCAAAACCAAAAGAAATAAAAATAAAAATTCTTTCTGATTTCTTAAACATCTTATAAAGTAGAGGGAATTGATGTGATTTTTCCGAATAAAAAGGAGTTAAAAATTGCTGAACTGTATAACCAAAAACTCTCAACCCAGTCATTAGTGTTAAGGCAAACCCATATTGACCTAATAACTGCGTATTTTTTACAATATGATTTAAAATAATAAAATCTAAATATAGGGTGATTGCAGAAATAGCATTTCCTAAAAACGCAAATTTAGCAATTTCCCAGTGAACGAAAAAAGCATCTTTAATAGAGTTACTTAGCTTAAACTTCATGCTGGCTTGCTTCAATAACAAAAGAAAGCTAAATAAAAACCCTATTATAACTCCAGCTATAAAACCTTCAAGATGAAAAAAGTAAGCCAATAGAATTATTGCTATTACATGAACTAAACGAGCAATAATAAGATACGTAGATACTTTCTTAAATTCTTTTAATGCTTGAAAATATGCTATTAACAAATTATTTAAAGCAATTACAGGAATTGAAAAGGCATAATAAATAAACAGATCATTAGTTTTAATATCAATAGATAGTAAATTAAATTTAGCGATAATTATAAATACAATAAGTGTAGTAAAACTTGTTAATATAGTATAAAAAAATGCCGATAAAAACAACACTTCTTTCGTTACATTCCTATCTTTTTGAGAACACAGCTTTAGAACTGACGTATTGAATCCTAATCCTGCAAAAATAACTGCGATGGCTCCGTATACCTGAAATGATTTTATTCTACCTATATCATCAGCAATCAAAATCCAAGCAACAAAAAACTGAGAAGCAAATTCAATTAAATGAATTAATGTGTTTGCCGAAAATAGATGAAAAAAACCTTTTTCGTAAACATCTTTTATAAACTCTTTCAGTTTCAATTAGTTTGTTTTTTGTTATAAAAGGACAATAAATATTCAATATTTGTATCAAAACAGAAATGAGACTTAATTATTTCTTTTCTATTTTCGATAATTGTTCTTTCGGTTCTATTTCCTTGTATGAAAAAAAGCATTTCTTCTGCTAACACTTTTGAATCACGTTGGATCAATTTCAATTTACTCTTATTATATAATGAATTTAATTTTCTATAAGGTTCAATATTAGTAGCTATAACCTCTTTCCCAACAAGCATTGGCTCAAGTAGGGTAGTTGACAATTGATCAAATATTGCAATTTGTAACCCTACATCAACTTTACTCCAAATAAACCTTATGTCATTATAAGAAATATAATTATGCTTTTCAACCTTAATGTAATCTGTTAATTTTAGCCTTTTCATCCTATCTACCAATAGCTTTTCTTTCCTATCATCAATTATATTCCCCATCCAAAAATATACTACAAAATTTGTAATGGATTTTTTTACTAATACATCAACAGCATCAATAATAGCATCATGATCGCTAGAAAAAGTGATAGATTTAGGATAATAAAATTTTACTTTATTATCAGGTAATGCTTCAACAAAATCCAGAGCAATATCACTTAAATTATTATAATCTGTTCTAAAATAATCTTCATGTAATCCCCATGGATAAACAACGATATTAATATCTGGCAAGGTCTTTTTTAATAGCTTTTCAGTACCATACCAATTACATTGAATAACATCACCTTTACTAAGTGCAAATTTCCACAATTCACCTTTAATAGATTTGCTTAATATTAAACGTGGTACTTTCTCACTCCAGATATTTATAACGAATAAATTCTTCTTTTTTCTAAACAAAAGAAAAAACAATAATACATATACATTATTGGCATGAAACCAAATTAAATCTGTACGCTTATTTATTGCTAAAATTGTCTTGAATATTAATAATGGATTAAAGTTTAATTTAAAAAAATTAACTCGTGAATACTTTTTGTTCCTGTAAAAAGAATCATCTCCTGTAAAAAAGAATGATAGTTTAAGATTTTTTCTTTTATGAAAAAAATCAATAAAGGGTTCTATATTGTGACCATAGCATGGTCCAAACATAACAACATTCATTCTAAAAATTTATTTTTTCGAAAATCTCCTGTGTTCTTTGATACTCTTTCCATTCTCCTATATCAAACCAGGAACCTTCACTAACGGGAAAAACTCCTACTCTTTTATCTTCCTTTAATAAATCTTCCATCATATCTGTAATGTTATAAAACTCATTATCAGCAATTAAACTTAGAGCCCGGTTGTTTAAAAAATAAACGCCTGCATTTACCTGAAAGTTATATGATGGTTTTTCTTTCATGTTTGTTAACTGGCCATCTTCCTTTGTTTCTAATACACCATAAGGGATAGAAAAACTTTTTAACGCTGCTAAAGCTGTTAGCTTATTATTAGATTTTAAGTGATAATTAAGAACCTCTTCATAATCTTGATTAATTAAAATATCACAATTACTAATAATGAAAGTATCTCTTAATTCCTCTCTAATAATTGACAAACTACCTGCAGTTCCAAGTGGTTTATCTTCTTCAAAGTAATGTATTTTACAAGGTAAATTTAATTCTGCCAAATGTTGTTTAATCATTTCTCCTTTATAACTAATAGAAATATAAAATTCAGTACAGCCAAAACTCATAAACTTATCCATTATTATATGGATCATAGCCTTTTCACCAACCGGGACTAAAGGTTTTGGAATAATATTCGTTATTGGCTTTAACCTAGAACCTGTTCCTCCAGCCATAATTACTACAGGAATACCACATAAGGCTTGATTATTATGCCTTTTTTCAGAAGTCAGTTCCTTCCAATAAATAACATCAATGATATTTTTATCATCATCAACTATTGGCATGAATTCAATTTTTTTTGATAAAATTAAGTCCTTTAAATACTCTCGAGAGTCTGATAATTTACCAACTAAAACATCCTTCCGAATAATACTAATAATAGAAGAGTTAATACTTTTACTAGAAAGAATAGCCCGTTGAATATCTCCAATACTCAGAAGTGATAAAAATTTATTATCATTATCAACAACAATCAACAATTTAACATTCTCTTTATCCATAAGGCCTAAAGCCTCAAAAATTGATGCTTCAAAGTTAATATAATTATTTTTCTCCATTATGCTTCTTCTTTACTGGTACTCCCATGTAAACTCCTGATTCAGATATATCGCTAATCACTAATCCGCTAGCCCCTATAATAACATTATCCGCGATATTAATATATTGCAGGATTGTTGATGATGTTCCAAAAGAACAGTTCTCACCAATAACAACACCTCCTGATATATTCACATTAGGATTAAATATATTGTTTGAGCCAATCAACGTATCATGACCAATGGTGCAATTTAAATTAATGATATTAAACGACCCGATCTCTATGTCTGTTGTTAGTATATTGCCTGCACAAATAATGTTACCCTCACCGAATTTAATAGTCTCTCTATCTAATAAAACATTAGGGTGAATTAAGTTTGGGAATTTCAATAGTTTATTTGACTTAATCATTTTGGAAATTTTCAAAACTAAAGTAGGAGAACCTATACCAATCACAACGCAAATAGGTTTATCATAATTTTTAAGCCATATATCGTCACCTACAATAGAATATTTACCGTTAACACAACCAACATTGTCATCAATAAAACCTAATAAATTCCATTCAGGATTAACTCTATTTATCTCCTCTATAAGAAATGCTACTTCTTTTGCAAAACCTCCTGAACCAACAATAACTATATCATTCATAATTAATTCATTTTCCTCATACTGCTTGGAATATTAACACCTCTATCCGATAAGTATTCAGCATTAGACAAATCCGTACATAAACAATTTTTAAACATTTCTAAACTACTCATTAATTGCCAGATAGGACGAGCCATAACTCCATTATCATTTAAATAAGTTAAGAACTCATTTCTTTCGGTTCTATTCTTAAGAAAAACAAGGTTTAGCCAATAGTTAGAGTTACAATTTTTCGGCTCATTAAAAAATGTTAATTCATGGTTTTTAAAATATTCTTTATACAAATTAGCAACTTCTCTTTTATCTTCTAAAATAATGACTAGGCTTTCTAATTGAGCTGTAAGAAGAGCTGCATTAATATTTGGCATTCGATAATTATATCCAATCATATCATGACAATATTCCCATCTGTGAGGAATTTTAGCAGTCGTTGTAATGTATTTTGCTTTTTCCGCTAACTCTTTATCATCTGTAACAATACATCCTCCACCTCCAGCAGTTATTATTTTATTACCATTAAAACTAAAAGCTCCAACTTTTCCAAATGTACCTGTATGTCTTTCTTTATAATAACTTCCTAAGGATTCAGCTGCATCTTCCACCAAAAAAACGTTGTATTCATCACATATTTCAACTATTTCTTCTATATCGCAAGGATGGCCGAAAGTATGCATAGGGACACATGCTTTGATAATATTACCCGAAATCTTATTGATACACCTACCGTCAACTATCTCAGTATTTTCTTCCAAAAACTGACGTAAAGATCCGGCAGACATACCCAATGTTTCCTTATCTACATCAACAAAAATAGGATGTGCATTACAATAATTTATTGCATTGCAAGTGGCAATAAACGTTAATGGTTGAGTAATTACCTCATCATTTCTAGAAACGTTTGCTAAAAGTAGTGATACATGCAAAGCAGATGTACCATTTACTGTAGCAACAGCATATTTAGCTCCTGTATAAGCTGCAATCTTTTGTTCAAAATCATCGACATATTTTCCAACAGACGAAACAAAAGTTGAATCAATACAATCATTGAGGTAAGCTTTTTCATTCCCTATAAATCTTGGCTCATGAAGAGGAATAAATTCGGATGTTCCATAGAGCTCTTTAATAAATTTAACAACGGAATCAAACATTGTAAATCCCAGCTTTATATTGTTTTAAGTTTTCTTTATTAGAAAACCAATTTATAGTTTCTTGCAGCCCTTGTTCTAAACTATATTCAACAGACCAATCTGTTTTAGCTAAAATTTTTGCATTATCACCATACAACCTGAAAACTTCAGATTTAGATGGTCTTATTCTAGTTTCATCTTGAATAATTTTTGCACTAGGATTAATTAGTTTAATAATCGTATCCGCAATTTCTTGCATACTTACTTCTGAATTTGTTGCAATATTACAGTGCTCACCTATTAACTCTTGCGAGTTGGCAATTGAAATAAATCCTTTGGCTGTATCTTTAACAAATAACAAATCTCTAGTAGGCGATAAGTCTCCTAATTTAATTTCTTTATATCCATTTAATAGTTGTGTAATAATTGTTGGGATTATTGCTCTGGCTGACTGTCGAGGTCCATAAGTATTAAAAGGTCGAACAATAGTAACAGGTAAATCAAACGATCTATAAAAAGATTCTGCCATACAGTCTGCACCAATTTTAGATGCTGAATAAGGAGATTGGGGTTGCATTGGGTGCCCCTCATTTATTGGTACATACTGAGCCGTACCATAAACTTCTGATGTTGATGTAACCAAAACTCTTTCAACACCTAAATCTCTAGCCGCTTGTAAAATATTTAATGTTCCTTTCATATTTGTATCTAAATAACTATCTGGCGAATGATAAGAATAAGGAATTGCAATCAATGCCGCCAAATGAAAAACTATATCACACCCTTTCATAGCTGTTCTTACCCCATTAGGATCGCGTACATCCCCCGAAAAAACTTCTATTTTATGCTGCATTTCTTCAGATAAGCTATCTAACCAGCCCCAAGAATTAAAAGAATTATAAATACAAAACGCCTTTACTTTATGGCCTTTATTTACAAGCTCTTCAACTAAATGACTTCCAATAAAACCATCCGCTCCGGTAACTAATATTTTTTTATCCTTCATATCTAATTTTCATTTATCAAAAAAGTAACTTCTGTAGTTTGAATCATATCCTCTAACGCAATTGGCCATTCTTTAGTGTTTCCTTTTAACGTTTCATAAAGAGCTTCTAATTCTTCTTTTTGTCCTTTATCACTTCTACTTAAAGTAATTTCCTTGAGATTAACACCTAAACCTTTCAAGGTTTTATAATCATCCATAATGATGGTTTTCTCATCATAATGAACTTCCATATATTCTTTTGAGAGCTGTTTACTCCCAGAAGCAAAGTAATGGATATTGCATACGGAGCCGTCTTCATACTTTAAAATCATTGCCACATTATCTTGTTGTGATAATTTCTCATTATTAGGTGAAAGTTTTTCATAACTAATAGAACTAATCTTAGAATTAGTTAGCGATGACATTAAGTCAATCAAATGACAGGCTTCCCCTACTATTCTTCCGCCATATTCATGAACCCAACTATCTAATGGTATAAAGCCAGCATTCATTCTATACTGAACAAACAAAGGGTTAATTCTTTTATCTGTATGTTTTTTAATTTCAGTGGTAAATTGACTAAATCGTCTATTAAAGCCAGTCATTAACACTGGCTTATTTGCAACATCAGAATTGTAAAATTCTTTAATTTGATCTAACTCGTCTTGATTTATTGCTAAAGGCTTCTCAACAAAAGTATGCTTCCCAGCTTTAAGACTTCTTAACACATAATCCGCGTGACTATCGTGTCGAGTAGTTATCATTACTAGGTCAATGTCTTTATCGTTGATAATTTCATCAAAGTCTGTTGTAGAATAAGCTGCGCCAAATTGTTTCGCTACAGCATCCGCACTAAAACCAGTACGATTCATAACGGCTCTTAACGAATATTTATTCCCCAGTTTTTTCATATTAGGTAAATGCATGCCTGTTACAAAATTTCCTGCTCCTACTATCCCTACATTAATAACAGCCTTATTTACTGGTTTAGAATTAACCTTAACTTTTTTATTATCCTCAGAATTTTTATAATCCAATAAAACAATAATAGGTTTTTGTCCTTCAGCATCTAAACTAACAAATGCTTCTTCTACTTCTTCTATTGGATAAACAGCATCAATTAAAGGTGCTATATTTATTTTTCCTTCTTCTAATAACTGAAGATACTCTGTCATATTTCTATTCTCAGTCCATCTAACATAAGCCAATGGATAATCTAGACCTTTCTCCTCATAATTACTATCGTACCTTCCTGGTCCATAAGATGTAGATATTTGAAAATCTAATTCTTTAGCATACATGTCCCCTCTATTAATTTCCATTCCAACAACTCCAACTAACACAACCTTACCTTTCTTTCGACACATTTTAAATGAATCTGACAAAGGTTTACTACTTGAAGTTGCTGCCGTAAACAATACACAATCAACTCCATGTCCTCCGGAGAAACTACTAGAAACTTTTATAGCATCTTCTTTGGTTGGGTTTATGCACAAATCTGCACCCAATTCTTTTGCTAATGCTAAACGGTGTTCGTCTAAATCTGTAACAATTACTCTTACACCACTTAGTTTTAGCATTTGTAAGGCAAGTAATCCTAAAATTCCTGCGCCAACAACAACACAACTTTCTCCGAATCTTAAATCAGCTCTTCTAACTCCTTGCATAGCAATCCCGCCCATAGTAACTGTCGAAGCATACTTATAATCCAACTCATTTGGCATTTTCATTACCAAATTTATAGGAACATCAACATATTCCGCATGATTTGCAATTCCTGCACCAGCAGCAGCTACCTTCTCACCTATTTGAAAATTTATTACATCAGGTCCAACTGCGATTACTTCGCCTGCTACAGAATAACCGGTTTGTTTACCTCCGTCAATTACACCACGAACCTTTTGGATTGTTTTTTTAATTCCATTAGCTTTAACAAAATCAAGTACCTCTTTTACCTCATCAGGAGAGTCAATGGCCCTTTTTATTAACGATTTCTTAGTAGTATTTACACTTGTCATTTCTGTTCCCGCAGAAATACAACTATAATGTACTTTTATTAGGACATTACCTTTACTAACATTAGGTGTAGGAACATTTTGAGAAATAACTTTTCCTTTTTTAACTAATGCTTGCTTCATTTATTGATTTCTTTCTCTTTAATATTATAAACGCAACTAACTCATAAAAACTTGATTTCGTAGCTCAAGTTTCTACAATTCGTTTAATCAATTAAGAATTTAAAGCTAAGATAAGGAGATTTTTAGAATTATCTGAATAAACTAATAGACCCTTTGTAAGTTTTTGAAACTTCTCCCTCTTCTTGAAGATAGCTAACATCAAAAATGTAAAAATAGGTCCCTTCGGGAACTTCTCTACCTGCCCTAATTCTTCCATCCCAAGCTTCATTTATATCTTTTGATTGAAATAGTAATTCTCCCCATCTATTAAAAACTTTTTTATCAACTGACTCAATACATTCTCCTATTAGATTAAAACTATCATTGTAGCCATCATTATTTGGTGAAAATACATTTGGAATTATTAGCGTAGATTTTCCTTCTACAGTTACCCGTATCGTATCAGTTAAAAAACAACTATTCACAAAAGCAGTAACGGTATAAACAGTCGTTACTCTCGGCCTTGCTATCGGGTTAGCACATGTTGAACAAGTTAAGCCAGTCGATGGAGACCAAGTATAGGATAAAGCACCAGAAACGTTTAATTGAGCTGAACCACAAGAAGTAATAATTGTGTTATTGGAAGTAATAATTGCTGGTATTGAATCTACCAATAAATTAACTATTAAAATACTATCGCAGCCATATATAGATAATAGACTATCACTATAAACTCCCTTTTTTTTTTGATATACTCCTCCTATCAAAAGACTATCCCCATCACAAATACTCTTAGTTGAACTATCACTATAACTATCATTAACCACAAGAGTTGTATTAATAATACTATCGCACAGCAATACTGTTTTTGAAGAGTCTATATAAATTCCCGAAGATTTTTGATACCTTCCCCCTAATAATACACTATCACCCTGACAAATAATTTGAGTCTGGTTTATCTGGTATTTTAAATTAACAATTAAATTTAGTGTTAACAAACTATCACAACCTAAAACAGTCTGAAAACTATCTATATATGTTCCAGTAGAATCATAATACACACCACCGAACAAAACGCTATCTCCTTGACATATTGTCTGGTTTCGAGTAGAGTTAAAATTTGGTTTAACTTCTAGTGTTGTAGAGACAATACTATCGCATCCATTGATTGTTTGTAAAGTATCTATATAAATTCCTCCCATTTTTTGATAGCCCCCACCTAAAAGAAGGCTATCACCCTGACAAATAGCTTGAGTTTGATTTATAGAGAGATCCGAACTTATAATTAACGGTATAGTTATTGAATCAGTACAATTAGAATCATTCGTAACAACTAATGTAACATTATAACTACCTGTATCACTATACAAATGAGAGGGATTTTGAACTCCTACAATTGAATCTCCATCTCCAAAATACCATTTCCAATTTGTAATATTTGCACCATTACTTATGGATAAATCTTTAAAAGTTGTTGCCGCACCAATGCAACGTTGAGCTGTTGAAAAATTTGAAGTCAGGGCAAGTAAAGACGTAAAAGTTACTCCATCTAAAAAATTTCCAATTGCTGCATCACCTCCTGTGGCAGAAACAGAAACAAACAATAATCTTATAACCGTTTCTCCGGCAGGAACAGCATAAAGTCCAGAATACACCCCCCAAGCGTCCGAACTATCAGAAGCAATTGCAAGTGTAGTATAAGGGCCTCCCGGAGGCCCCACCTGCAATTCACAAACATCAACACCAGCTCTTCCTCTGTGTGCAAACTCCCATGAGATATCACTACTCGCACAGGAAGTACATATATCTAAATATAAATTTGAAACCTCAGTCGCATTTAATTCGGCAAATTGATCACCGCTATAAGAAGGAACTCCAAAAAAACCAGAACGCCATATTTCAATAAGGTCATCCGAAGATGTTGTATTCCAACCTGGAACATTAACAGAGGTAAAAAGACTAAAAACATTGGTTGTAGGTGCCTCAAAACCTCCGTTTAAAAGAGAAATAACACAAGGTTTAGGAGGAAGCTGACACATCGAAAATAAAACTAATAGCATAAAACTGAATAAGGTATATATCTTTGCTATATTAAAAAACATCAATGTTAGAAGGTTTAAGAACTATCGAATTACACTCATAAAAATAAATAATAAAATCGATTATTTTTCATTAGAGCTCAGTTAAGATGAATATAGCCGTATTCTTACTATTTATATCTTTGATTTAAAACATCCGAACAAAACAGCTGTTATGCTTTACCTATAATCTTATAGCCTTTTTCCTAGGAAGTAATAAGTTGAAGTACTCCATCAAGTAATTACATAGTGCCTGCTGAAAATCGAAAATTTAACTAATAACCAGATGTTTATATTTATTATGTTAAAAGTAAATCCAAGGTTTTTCTATTAAATTGGTAAATAAGCTTACATTTTTTTAAATAAATTCGAAAAACTATTTTCTAGCCTTTTATACACTTTTTCGTCTCGAGAATGAACATGATTTTAATGAGCATCAATAAATCAAAAAGGTAAGGTGATCGTTGTAAAACACCTTCCTCACTTCCTCATGCACTTTCTACTTCTTACTTAACTAAAATAAGGCGTTTTTAGAATTATCTGAATAAACTAATAGACCCTTTGTAAGTTTTTGAAACTTCTTTTCCTCCTTGAAAATGCATAACATCAAAAACATAAAAATAGGTTCCATCCGAAACTTCTTCTCCAGAAGTACTTCTACCATTCCAAACCTCATTAATTTGATTCGAATGAAACAACATTTCACCCCATCGATTAAAAACTTTTTTGTCTATAGTTTCAATACATCCTCCAATTAAATTAAAACCATCGTTCACACCATCATTATTTGGCGAAAATACATTTGGAATTATTAATTCAGACACCTCTTCTACACCAACTTTTATTGAATCTTTTGACGAACAGCCATTAATAAAACCGGTAACAACATAAGTAGTAGTTTCTAACGGACTAGCATCAGGAGCTGGACAAGAAAAACAACTTAACCCAGACGATGGAGACCAAGTATATGTTGAGGCTCCAGAAACACTTAGTTGAGCCGAACTACATGAAATAACATTAATGTCATCAGAGGCAATAACATCAGGGATAGAATCTAAAGTCAAAGTTGTACTTAAAATACTATCACATCCGGATACAGATTGTAGACGATCAACATAAACCCCTGCAAGACTCTGAAATAAGCCTCCTATTAAAATACTATCTCCCTGACAAATAGTTTGAGTCTGATTTATCTGATATGCTGGATTTACAATTAAATCAAAAACTAACAAACTATCACAACCTAACACAGTTTGTAAGTTATCCGTATAAATTCCGGTAGAATCATAATAAATACCTCCAAATAAAGTACTATCTCCCTCACATATTGTCTGATTCTGAATAGAACTGAAAACAGGGTTAATTGTTAATGAAATAGTTATTGAGTCAATACAATTTAAATCATTTGTAACAAGAAGTTTTACATCATAATTACCAGGAGAATTGTATAGATGACTTGGATTCTGAACTCCAATAATAGAATCTCCATCTCCAAAATACCATTGCCAATTAATAATATTAGCATTACTATCTGTTGATAAATCTGTAAAAAATGTTGAATCTCCAGAACAAAGAGAATTTACTGAAAAATTTGACGTAAGATCACATTGAAAACTGTTATTACAAACTGGATTAGTACAAGTACTCTCAATCCAATTAGACACTGACCCATTCAACCCGAAACCTAGTAAATTCCCATCAAATCCATTAGATGTTCTATCTATCAATACCATATTACCAAAATTATTCCCGTTAGAAATACCTTGATTGAAATTATAATATGTCAATAGATTAGTCTCATTACCGAATAATTCATTATTCATATTTAATTGAATTTGAACCTGACTTCTTGATGTATTCCAAATTCTTAGATCATCAATATTTCCATTATAAAACTGGGATGTTGTGCCGTTAGTTATTGTATTATCCCATTCTTGTCCAATACTAAAAAGATCCGTTCCTTGAATGGAGTAATTAGTGTTATGACTTCCTACATTTACACCATCAATGTAAATCAATCCTGTACTTCCATTTCTAACATATGCAATATGATGACAAACAGTGTCTCCAATAACCTGTATACTTTTAAAATCTGCATTTACACCAAAAGTACCTTCATCATAAATCATTAATTTACCTTCCTTACTATTAGTTCCACCTAAGATTATTAAAAGTCCATTACCATTATTAGTTATTGGATTAACAGAAAAAAGACTTGTTCGAATACTAGAGGTTTGGTTATCTTTATTCGCTTTCATCCAAAATTCAATTGTAAAATTAGTAGACCCTGCCAGTTTAGTAGCTAAAGAATTTAACTCAACATAATCATCAACACCATCAAGATTTAAATTATTACAATCCGTTTGAGCCATAACATATATATTCGCAAAAAAAGTTATAAAAAAGGTCATTACTATAAATACGTTTTTTGTTTTAGTGATTGCCATATATCTCAATATAATTTCTTTAAGCTACTATGTCTAGTCCTAAATAAGCGATACAGATTATTAAATAAAATACTTTTTTTTATTTAGCAGTAATTTTTCAAGGGGTGTAGGTCATTTTTATTACAAATACCTCATCAAATAATTATATAAATCAACCATCCCCTCAATGTCCTTTTTATGAACTTTCTCATCAGGAGAGTGCACATAATCTTCAGGAGCACCAATAAAGCACCAATCGAAAGGATAAGGTGATCGTTGTAAAGCATTTCCATCACTCCCTCCTGCACTTTCTACTTCTAACTGAAA